>SJYW01021183.1:166551-182604 GCA_006410735.1 Raphicerus campestris | reverse complement strand
AAGGAGATCCAACCAGTCCATTCTGAAGGAGATCAGCCCTGGGATTTCTTTGGAAGGAATGATGCTAAAGCTGAAAGTCCAGTACTTTGGCCACCTCATGCGAATAGTTGACTCATTGGAAAAGACTCTGATGCTGGGAGGGATTGAGGGCAGGAGGAGAAGGGGACAACAGAGGATGAGATGGCTGGATGGTATTACTGACTCGATGGATGTGAGTCTTAGTGAACTCTGGGAGTTGGTGATGGACAGGGAGGCCTGGTGTGCTGCGATTCATGGGGTCTCGCCAAGAGTCGGACATGACTGAGCAACTGAATTGAACTGAACTGAACTGAACATTTCTTAGACTAAAGGAATAGGATTTTGCACATCTTTTGACCAATCCATCTTTCTTGTAACATTTTTGTATGATGTATGTTATTTATATTTCAAATATTATAATTCCATTTACAGTATGCTTAATTGGGATATCTCTTTTTCAAAGCTTCAATTAAATGATTTTATCTTCAATGGGAATTCATTCCCATGTAGTTATTCAGCAGAGTATATACTGGTTGCATGAAAAAAATGCATTTTTTCCACTTGACATGTATTTAGACTCAACATTATTTTATTTGTCAAACTTTGGGTGGAACTATTTTCTGAGATAATTGAAAATTAGACTATCTCAAGTTATTTNTTTATATTTCAAATATTATAATTCCATTTACAGTATGCTTAATTGGGATATCTCTTTTTCAAAGCTTCAATTAAATGATTTCATCTTCAAATGGGAATTCATTCCCATGTAGTTATTCAGCAGAGTATATACTGGTTGCATCAAAAAAATGCATTTTTTCCACTTGACATGTATTTAGACTCAAAATTATTTTATTTGTCAAACTTTGGGTGGAACTATTTTCTGAGATAATTGAAAATTAGACTATCTCAAGTTATTTGAGAAGGCAAACATGCCATGCATGTACACAAACATTGATAGTAGGCTCCTGTGGTTACTGAATACTAAGGCGATAATGAACTTACATGGGTATGGATCTCAGAACTCAAGTTTTTCAAACAGTATTAACTTTCCCTCAAATTATATGAATATATATTGATAGAACATTGCCACACATATTTTACCAGTTGTTTTCTCAAACAATTGCAAGTACACCACAGAATTCTGAATTCTGCATTACATCTGTCTTTGACAGTAGGATGAAGCAAACAGAATTAAAAGTTCAAAAGCATCAACTCCAACTAAAAAAAAACCAGCATTACCAGAGTTTACTTCATATTCCTCTGCTAGACAAATGCTTGTTTTCAACTTGATGTTTCACGCAGTAGATTTCTCACTTGTGGCCAGCATCTGTGAGCTGTTTACCAGGTTAAAAAGTTCTGGATATATCATTGATGGAACCTTGTGGTGACAATTGGCTATGATGTCATAGACTCTTAGTTAAACTTCTAGAAGTTATATTTAGTCATACCAGAGATTAAACAGGAAAGATGCTTACTAAATGAGGTGGGATCCAACAGGAGTGTAGTACAGAATGTAATAATTTACGAACTAACTTTTTCCTGAGGTAGCTCAACAGAAGAGCACTTAATGAGGAAGGCAAAGGCTTAAGTATCTGGTACATTTGTCATTCCTGATGGTTAATTTACTTGAAGGTTAATAAGTTTGAAATCTACCAATCTTAAAAATGGAAGAAAAGGATGAATCTGAACAGTCTATCTCGGCAGGGAGGCAAGAAATTCGAAAGAGAAGACGACCCAGCCAGCCCATGGTAGATAAATCCCAGCAGACTGAAGTGACAGAGAAAAAGAAACAATTGTCTATACCACAATCATCTGGCCCCAAAGCTGCCCTTAGTATTGGTAATATTCCTGGAAGCAAATTAAAGTATGAATGTCATAGAGTATCTTCTCAACTTCAGCAAACTTGGATAAAGAGAAAGCGTGTACAGGATATGGCTGATAAGTCTCTGCAGACAGAAACTATTGCAGAAGAGAAAAAAGAAATCAAGTTAGTTTGTGAAGCAGTGGTACCTGAGGAAAAGCCAGCTGCTGTTGAAGTAAGTCCTGAATTTCCAGAGAGTGTTCAGGAAGTAGAAGTTCCACCAAGCAGATACTCTGTTCAAGTCAAAACAGACAGATCTCAGCAGACTACCTGTACTGGAGACTGGACAATGATGAACTTTCCTCAAAAAGAGAAACTAGACAAGGAACAGCAGACATACTTTAGTGAATCAGAAATAGTGGTTATTGGATGGCCAACTAATTCTTTTTCAAAGTCAAAGGAAGGTGCACAGAAGCGCAAAGCTTCAGGGAATATTTTTGTTAGTGAACATCCTGAATTTCAACCCACAACAAGTAGCAATGAAGAAACTAGGCAGCAAAGTATTAGCAGAACATTGTCTATTTCACCAACCAAAAAAGATTCTCCTGTACCTTTAGAAGATGAAAAAGATGTTCCAGTTGAAGTACAGNGAGGCCCCTGAAGAATCAGCTCCAGAGGTTCAGTCTCCACCAGCTGAGGAGGCTCCTGCAGGAGAGCCTCCAGAGGTTCAATCTCCATCAGCTGAGGAGGCCCCTGCAGAAGAGGCCCCAGCTGAAGCTGAGCCTCCACTAGCTGAAGAGGCCCCTGAAGAATCAGCTCCAGAGGTTCAATCTCCACCAGCTGAGGAGGCCTCTGCAGAAGAGCCCCCAGAAGTTCAGCCTCCACCAGCTGAGGAGGCCCCTACAGAAGAGCCCCTGGAAGTTCAGCCTCCACCAGCTGAGGAGGCCACTGAAGACGAGGCCTCAGAAGTTCAGTCTCCACCGACTGATGAGGCCTCTGCAGAAGAGGGCCTAGGATTTCAGTCCCCAGCAGCTGACAAAGCCCCTAAAAAAGACGCCCTAGAAGTTCAGTCTCCACCAGTTGACAAGGGCCCTGAAGAAGAGGGCCAAGGACTTCATTCCCTACGAGCTGAGGAGGCCCCTGAAGAAGAGGCCCCAGAAGTTCAGTCTCCACCAGCTGAGGAGGCCCCTGCAGGAGAGCCCCAAGAGGTTCAGTCTCCACCAGCTGAGGAGGCCCCTGAAGAAGCAGCTCCAGAGGTTCAGTCTCCACCAGTTGAGGAGGCCCCTGAAGAAGCAGCTCCAGAGGTTCAGTCTCCACCAGCTGAGGAGGCCCCTGCAGAAGAGGCTACAGAAGAAGTTCAATCTCCACCAGCTGAGGAGGCTCCTGCAGAAGAGGCCCCTGCTGAACTGCAGCCTCCATCAACTGAAGAAACTACTTCAGAAATGGTCTCTGTTGAGAAACAGCCTTCACTCACTGAGGAACCCTTTATTACACCAATCTCTTTAGAAGAAACCTCTGTTGAAGTTCTGCTTCCACCATTTGAGCAAACCCCTGCAGATGAGGCTCTGGTAGAGAATGTGTCTCCAGTAGATCAGGCTCCAAAGGAAGCAGATGTCCTGGTGGCAAAATTAGGATCAGGGAATTTGGATGATAAGCCAAAATCTGAAGAGCCTTTAGAACGGGATATTGTTCCTAAAGATTCATCTGATACCAAGAATGAAGGGATTTCTTTTGAAATACAGGGTGTCATCCATATAGAACTGGAATAGGGGCCGCATCCTCAGCTGTGGTCTGATCTTAACTAAGTTAACCATCAGAAACCAGGAGGTTCTGGGAAGTACTTACGTAAGAAAATGGTAGGTGTATTTGAAGGTATTTGGAGAGAGCTTTGTGAAGAAGGAAGTGAATGGAAATCCTAAGACATGGAGTATAGTTTGGAAAATGAGCAATAAAAACTAGTGATTTAAAATTACTCTACTATTTTTATTCAAATCTAAAGTGGAATAAAATATCTATTTTGAAATGAAGTAATTTTATAATTGAAATAATTAAAATATCCTTTTGACACTAAATTCTGTTGACAAAGGTAAAATATTCTCCACAGTCATTTTTTTCTTTTTCTTTTTTCCACCTGTGCTTGTAGTGGAAAAGGTATTTTATTTTCTGCAGTTATCTCATCAACTTTAAGTTTCTTGAGTTTTGGTTACACATCTAAAGTTATGGAGTGTTTTCTTTCTCCTTAAAATTCATCATGTCTATTATTCTCTTTCTATTTGGTTCCTTCTGAGACATTATTTCTTTTTTGTTTTCGTTTCTGTCTTGCACATTTCGCCATTTGGATAAGGACACTTCCTTGATAAAAACTTCACTTCATTGAAGCTAACAGTGGATGAAGTATTTTAAAAAGTATATAATCATAAATAAAAACATACTGAGATAGCCTTGAGGGCATATTCCTATTTAGTTTTTTACATTCCAATTTTATTGAGATTTAATTGACATATAGCACTGCTGCTGCTGCTAAGTCGCTTCAGTGGTGCCCGATTCTGTGCGACCCCATAGATGGCAGCCCACCAGGCTCCCCTGTCCTTGGGATTCTCCAGGCAAGAACACTGGGGTGGGTTGCCATTTCCTTCTCCAATGCATGAAAGTGAAAAGTAAAAGTGAAGTTGCTCAGTCATGTCTGACTACTCGCGACCCCATGGACTGCAGCCTACCAGGCTCCTCCGTCCATGGGATTTTCCAGGCAAGAGTTACTGGAGTGGGGTGTCATTGCCTTCTCCAGACATATAGCACTATGTACGTTTAAAGTGTACAGCATGGTGATTTGACTTAGGTACATCATGAAATGATTACTGCAATAAGTTTAGTGAACATCAATCACCTCATACAGTTATAAAATTTTAAAAAATGAAAAAAATTTCCTTGTGATGAGAACTCTTAGGATTTACTCTCTCATAAATAATATGCTACAGTATTAATTATATCATGTACTTTATATCCTTAGTTTGTATCTTTCATATCTTTTGACCGCTTTTATCTAATTATCCCTTGCCCCACATTCCACGTCGAATAGCCAGAAACCTGATCTCTGTTTCTAGCAATCAGTTGTGTGTGTGTTTGGTTGGGTGGCTTTGAGTTATAATTGACCTGCAAAACTATATTCATTCTTGGTATACAGCATAGTGACTCAATATTTCTATACATTGCAAAATGATCATCACAGTAAGTCTAGTCACCATCTATCACCATACAAAGATGTAACATAATTATTGACTATATATCTCACACTGTGCATTTCATATCTGTGATTCATTTATTTTATAGCTAGAAGGTTGTACCTGTTAATCTCCCTCATGTATTTCTCTCATTGCCTCAATACCCTGCCCTCTGACAACTACCTGTTTGTTTTCCTTATCTATGACTCTGCTTCTGTTTTGTTATATTTGTTCATTAAAGAAAAATTCTTTTGTTTTTGATTGAGATATAGCCAGTGCAAAATATTATGTAAGTTTCAGATGTATAATGTAGTGACTCACAATTTTTAAAGTCGATTTATAGTTACTATAAAATCTTGGCTATATTCATTGTGTTGGGAATATAGTTTTTATAAAATATTGACTATATCTGTAGCTTATTTTATCCATAGAAGTTTGTCTTAACCCCCCACACTTATCTTGTCCCTCTGCACTTCCTTCACCTCCCTGGTAACCAATAGTGTTTTCTCAATATTTATGAGTCTTTTTGTGTGTGTGTGTGTGTGTTATTGTATTTACTAGTCTGTCTTATTTTTTAGATTCCACATATAAATAAATGATCATACAGTTTTGCCTTTTTCTCTCTGACTTATTTCACTTAGCACAATGCCTTCCAAGTCCATCCATGTTATTGCAAGTGCACCCACGTTCTGGCAAAATGTAGTCCTTTTTTATGACTGAGTAGCATGAAACGGCAACCCACTCCAGTGTTCTTGCCTGGAGAATCCCAGGGACTGCCGAGCCTGGTGGGCTGCCGTCTATGGGACTGCACAGAGTAGGACACGACTGAAGCGACTTAGCAGCAGCAGTAGTATTTCACTGTGTATGTAAGTATGTATGTATGTTTGTGTATATATGTATATATACACCACATATTTATCCATTCGTCCGTTAATGGACATTGAGGTTGTTTCCATATTTTGGCATTTATAAATACTGCTACTATGAAAATTGGGGGTGAATGTATCTTTTTGAATTCGGAGAAGACAATGGCACCCCACTCCAGTACTCTTGCCTGGAAAATCCCATGGATGGAGGAGCCTGGTAGGCTGCCGTCCATGGGGTCTCAAAGAGTCGNAAATTCTGTTGACAAAGGTAAAATATTCTCCACAGTCATTTTTTTCTTTTTCTTTTTTCCACCTGTGCTTGTAGTGGAAAAGGTATTTTCTTTTCTGCAGTTCTCTCATCAACTTTAAGTTTCTTGAGTTTTGGTTACACATCTAAAGTTATGGAGTGTTTTCTTTCTCCTTAAAATTCATCATGTCTATTATTCTCTTTCTATTTGGTTCCTTCTGAGACATTATTTCTTTTTTGTTTTCGTTTCTGTCTTGCACATTTCGCCATTTGGATAAGGACACTTCCTTGATAAAAACTTCACTTCATTGAAGCTAACAGTGGATGAAGTA
This sequence comes from Raphicerus campestris, assembly GCA_006410735.1. Classification (NCBI taxonomy): domain Eukaryota; kingdom Metazoa; phylum Chordata; class Mammalia; order Artiodactyla; family Bovidae; genus Raphicerus; species Raphicerus campestris. The sequence goes on along the minus strand of SJYW01021183.1, from coordinate 176,122 downwards.
TTTTAAAAAGTATATAATCATAAATAAAAACATACTGAGATAGCCTTGAGGGCATATTCCTATTTAGTTTTTTACATTCCAATTTTATTGAGATTTAATTGACATATAGCACTGCTGCTGCTGCTAAGTCGCTTCAGTGGTGCCCGATTCTGTGCGACCCCATAGATGGCAGCCCACCAGGCTCCCCTGTCCTTGGGATTCTCCAGGCAAGAACACTGGGGTGGATTGCCATTTCCTTCTCCAATGCATGAAAGTGAAAAGTAAAAGTGAAGTTGCTCAGTCATGTCTGACTACTCGCGACCCCATGGACTGCAGCCTACCAGGCTCCTCCGTCCATGGGATTTTCCAGGCAAGAGTTACTGGAGTGGGGTGTCATTGCCTTCTCCAGACATATAGCACTATGTACGTTTAAAGTGTACAGCATGGTGATTTGACTTAGGTACATCATGAAATGATTACTGCAATAAGTTTAGTGAACATCAATCACCTCATATAGTTATAAAATTTTAAAAAATGAAAAAAATTTCCTTGTGATGAGAACCCTTAGGATTTACTCTCTCATAAATAATATGCTACAGTATTAATTATATCATGTACTTTATATCCTTAGTTTGTATCTTTCATATCTTTTGACCGCTTTTATCTAATTATCCCTTGCCCCACATTCCACGTCGAATAGCCAGAAACCTGATCTCTGTTTCTAGCAATCAGTTGTGTGTGTGTTTGGTTGGGTGGCTTTGAGTTATAATTGACCTGCAAAACTATATTCATTCTTGGTATACAGCATAGTGACTCAATATTTCTATACATTGCAAAATGATCATCACAGTAAGTCTAGTCACCATCTATCACCATACAAAGATGTAACATAATTATTGACTATATATCTCACACTGTGCATTTCATATCTGTGATTCATTTATTTTATAGCTAGAAGGTTGTACCTGTTAATCTCCCTCATGTATTTCTCTCATTGCCTCAATACCCTGCCCTCTGACAACTACCTGTTTGTTTTCCTTATCTATGACTCTGCTTCTGTTTTGTTATATTTGTTCATTAAAGAAAAATTCTTTTGTTTTTGATTGAGATATAGCCAGTGCAAAATATTATGTAAGTTTCAGATGTATAATGTAGTGACTCACAATTTTTAAAGTCGATTTATAGTTACTATAAAATCTTGGCTATATTCATTGTGTTGGGAATATAGTTTTTATAAAATATTGACTATATCTGTAGCTTATTTTATCCATAGAAGTTTGTCTTAACCCCCCACACTTATCTTGTCCCTCTGCACTTCCTTCACCTCCCTGGTAACCAATAGTGTTTTCTCAATATTTATGAGTCTTTTTGTGTGTGTGTGTGTGTGTTATTGTATTTACTAGTCTGTCTTATTTTTTAGATTCCACATATAAATAAATGATCATACAGTTTTGCCTTTTTCTCTCTGACTTATTTCACTTAGCACAATGCCTTCCAAGTCCATCCATGTTATTGCAAGTGCACCCACGTTCTGGCAAAATGTAGTCCTTTTTTATGACTGAGTAGCATGAAACGGCAACCCACTCCAGTGTTCTTGCCTGGAGAATCCCAGGGACTGCCGAGCCTGGTGGGCTGCCGTCTATGGGACTGCACAGAGTAGGACACGACTGAAGCGACTTAGCAGCAGCAGCAGTATTTCACTGTGTATGTAAGTATGTATGTATGTTTGTGTATATATGTATATATACACCACATATTTATCCATTCGTCTGTTAATGGACATTGAGGTTGTTTCCATATTTTGGCATTTATAAATACTGCTACTATGAAAATTGGGGGTGAATGTATCTTTTTGAATTCGGAGAAGACAATGGCACCCCACTCCAGTACTCTTGCCTGGAAAATCCCATGGATGGAGGAGCCTGGTAGGCTGCCGTCCATGGGGTCTCAAAGAGTCGGACACGACTGAATGACTTCCCTTTCACTTTTTACTTTCATGCACTGGAGAAGGAAATGGCAACCCACTCCAGTGTTCTTGCCTGGAGAATCCCAGGGACGGGGGAGCCTGGTGGGCTGCCATCTATGGGGCACACAGAGTCGGACATGACTGAAGCGACTTAGCAGCAGCAGCAGCAGTGTCTTTTTGAATTAGGAAGTTTGTTTTTTTCAGATATATACCCAGGAGTGGAATGTCTATGTCATATGGTAGTTCTATTTGTAGTTTTTGAGAAACCTTCATGATATTTCCCATAGTGGTTGCACCAAGTTACATTCCTAGCAACAGTGTATGATGGTTTCTTTTTCTATACATCCTTGCCACCATTTATTGTTTGTGTTCATTTTGGTAATAACCATTCTGACAGGTATGAGGTGATATCTCATTGTGGTTTTGATTTGCATTTCCCTGATGGTTAGCAATGTTGAATATCTTTTCATATACATGTTGTCCATTTGCATGTACTTTTTTTTTTTTTTAAAGCCTATTCAGTTCATTTGCCCATTTTTAAATTGGGTTGCTTGTTTTTTTGAAAAAATTTTTATTTTTAGTTGTATGAACTATTGACATATGTTGGTTATTAACCCCTTATTCTTCATGTCACTTGAAAATATTTTCTCCCAATCAGTAAGTTGTCTTTTCATTTCATCAATGATTTTCTTTGCTTCACAAATGTTTTTAAGATTAATTAGGTCCCAATTGTTTATTTTTGCTTTTATTTCCTTTGCTTTAGGAGGCCGATCCAAAAAAATGTCTTGCTGTAACTTATGTCAAAGAATGTTCTGCTTATGTTTTCTTCTAGAAGTTTTATGGGTTCCAGTCTTATACTTAGGTCTTTAATCCATTGTGAGTTTATTTTTGTGTATGGTGATAAAGTTCTAAATTCATTCTATGATATGCATCTGTTCAGTTTTCCCAGAACCACTTAATGAAGAGCCTGTCTTTTCTCCCTTGTATATTCTTGCCTCCTTTCTTGTAGATTAATTGACCATAAGTTTTCCTTTTTCTTTCTGGGTTCTCTATCCTGTTTCATTGATCTATGTGTCTCTTTTTGTGCCTCTGTTTTGATGAGTATAGTCTGATATCTAGGAGCATGTTTTCTTCAGCTGTGTTCTCTTTCTCAATATTATTTTAACTATTTGAAGTCTTTTGTGTAACCATACAAATTTTAGAATTATTTGTTCTAGTTTGGTGAAAAATGCACTTGGTATTTTGATAGGGATTGCATCAAAACTTTGTTATTTTTATGTAAAAATAAGAAGTTTAATATTTTAATTTTAAATAGAGAACACTGAGGTAGGTTGCCATTTCCTTCTCCAATGCATGAAAGTGAAAAGTGAAAGGGAAGTCGCTCAGTCGTGTCCAATTCTTCGTGATCCCATGGACCACAGCCTACCAGGCTCCTCTGTCCATGAGATTTTCCAGGCAAGAGTACTAGAGTGACATGCCATCGCCTTCTCTGTTAAATAGAGAGAACACTCACAAATCAAGAAGACATAAATAAATAGAAGAAAGTAAGCAAGAGACAAGGAAGAGTGTTTCATAATGGAAGAAGAATGACTGAGCAATAAATACATGGAAGTGTGTGCAACTTTAGCAATCAAAGAAATATAAGTTATTGTTGGGAGACAGTATTTTTAGCTAATTTAATTGACAGAATGGTTTCTTTTTTAAAAAAATAAATGATATATTACTTCAGTATATAGTATTAAATAATCTACCTGATTATATGAATGAAAACAAGATTGGATCCCTACCTATTGGCACATTAAAAAGATAATCCCCCAAAATTCCCTGGGAGTCCAGTGGTTAGGACTAGGTGCTTTTGCTCTGAGGGCCTGGGTTCAATCCCTGGTTGGGGAACTAAGATCCCACAGCTGGCATGGCACCCCCTGACAAATGATTCCAAAAGAATTAAATATGAAATGTTAGAAGTAATACTATAAAAATATTGGTAAGATATGTTAAAAATTTTTTCATGATAAGAGAGGACTTTTTGAATTTCAAAAGCACAAAGCATAGAGGGGAAAATTTGTTTAATTACATTACATAAACTTAAGAATTCATATCCAGAATGGACTCTGAACAGAATTGTTGTTATTCTTGTTCAGTAATTGTGTCTGACTCTTTGGGACCCCATGGACTGCAGCATGCTAGGCTTCTCCATCCGTCATTATCTCCCAGTTTGCTCAAATTCATATGCATTGAGTCAGTGATGCTATCTAACTATCTCATCCTGTCACTCTCTTCTTTTGCCTTCAACCTTTCCCAGCATCATGGTCTTTTCCAATGAATTGGCTTTTCTCATCAGGTGGCCAAAGTATTGAGCTTCAGCTTCAGCATCAGTCCTTCCAGTGAACATACAGGGTTGATTTCCTTTAGGAGTGAGTGGTTTGATCTCCTTGCTGTCCAAGGGACTCTCGCGAGTCTTCTCCAGCACCACAGTTTGAAAGCCTCAATTCTTTGGCACTCAGCCTTCTTTATGGTCCAACTCTCACATCTGTACATGAGTACTAGAAAAGCTATAGCTTTGATAATATGGGCCTTTGTCAGCAAAGTGATATCTCTACTTTCTAATATGCTGTTTGTCATAGTTTTCCTTCCAAGGAACAAGTGTCTTTTAACATAATGGCTGCAGTCACTATTCACAGTAATTTTGGAGCCCAAGGGAAAAAATACCTGCCACTGTTTCCAGTTTTTGAGTATCTTGACTGAGATACAAAATGCAAATTTTCCTTGGTCACTGCCAATATATTAGAAATTGCTTTAGTCCTTTTAACTAAATGTGCTTTCAGTTTCCAGCATGAAATCTGGCTTACTTGCTGAGTCCATGAAATGTTTACCAGCAACGTTGTCTCTTGCACTTTCCGCCTCTGTAGTTGTAATATGAGAACATGAAGACAGAATTTGTTATGATCTTCTCTTAATATACTATTTTTTTTACTTAATTTTTAAAAATATTTCATATTGGACTAGAGTTGACTTACAGTGTTGTATTAGTTTCAGGGGATACAGCAAAGAGATTCAGTTATACATAATGCTTATCTTCTCTTTTTCAGATTCTTTCCCATATGCATCATTACATTGAGTATTGAGTAGAGTTCCCTGTGCTATACAGTAGGTATTTGTTGATTATCTATTTTATATATGAGAGTGTTTATGTTCATCTCTACCTTCTCATTTACTCTCCCTATTTCCCCTTTGTTAACCATAAGTTTATTTTCCAAGTCTGCAAATCTCTTTCTGCTTTGTAAGTTCATTTGTATCTTTTTTTTTTTTAAATTCCACATATAAATGATATGATCTTTGTTTTTCTCTAGCTTACTTCATTTAATATGATAATCTCTAGTCCATCCATGTTGTTTCACATGACATTATTTCATTCATTTATACAACTGAATAATATCCTATTGTATATATGTACCATATCTTCTTTATCCATTGACCAGGTGGCTGTGGGTTTGGAAGACTTTAGGCTGCCTGTTTGCTAATGGGTGGGGCTGTGTTCCTGCTCCTTTGGTTGTTTGGCCTGAGCCATCCCAACAGTGGAGCCTGCAGTATGCTGTGTGGGACTAAGTCAAAATGGTAGTTTCCAGGAGAAGTAAAGTCGCTTATTTTCACTTTGAAGAAAAAACAGTCATGTCTGACTCTTTGCGACTCTTTACCAGCTGAGCCACAAGGGAAGCCCCAGGAGAGATCATGCCAATTAGTACTCCTCAGTCCAGTATGTCTAACTTTGCTTTCCTGGTGGTTCAGATGATAAAGAATCTGCCAGCAATGCAGGATACCTGGGTTCTATCCCTGGGTCAGGAAGATTGCTTGGAAAAGGGAATGGCTACACACTCCAATATTCTTGCCAGGAGAATCCCATGAACAAAGGAGTCTGGTAGGCTACAGTCCATGGTGTTGCAAAGAGTCAGACATGACTGATCAGCTAAGCACAGTACGTCTTGACACCAGTGTCCTTGTCCCCACAGTGAGCTACAGCTATTGCCTGTCTCTCCAGGAGACTCTCATTTTGTGGTTTGATGATTTTCTTCTGTTTTATGCTTGTGTTCTCTCTCTCTCTCTTATTTATTTATTTATTTTTGTTAATCTACTGTATGTTTTTGATTTGTGGTTATCCTGTTTTTCAATTATGTTAATCCATTATTATATCTACTTGCTTTAGATTGGTAATCATATAGGCTCAAATACATTCTAGAAAAAGATCTATATTTTCTTACTCTCCTCCTCTACATTTTATGATTTTGATGTACTTTTGTATAATCATTTTTATTCTTTTGCTATTCATTGTAGTTATCCCACTTTCATAAACATTTTTTTATTTTTTAATCTGTGTAGTGGCTTATTTAAATGATTTGCTTTCCAATTGTAATTTTCTCTTTCCTATAGATTCTTGCTTATTTTCTATTTAGAGACGACCTTTCAGTATTACTTTTAGGCTAGGTTTAGNTTAATATACTATTTTTTTACTTAATTTTTAAAAATATTTCATATTGGACTAGAGTTGACTTACAGTGTTGTATTAGTTTCAGGGGATACAGCAAAGAGATTCAGTTATACATAATGTTTATCTTCTCTTTTTCAGATTCTTTCCCATATACATCATTACATTGAGTATTGAGTAGAGTTCCCTGTGCTATACAGTAGGTATTTGTTGATTATCTATTTTATATATGAGAGAGTGTTTATGTTAATCTCTACCTCCTCATTTACTCTCCTTATTTCCCCTTTGTTAACCATAAGTTTATTTTCCAAGTCTGCAAATCTCTTTCTGCTTTGTAAGTTCATTTGTATCTTTTTTTTTTTTAAATTCCACATATAAATGATATGATCTTTGTTTTTCTCTAGCTTACTTCATTTAATATGATAATCTCTAGTCCATCCATGTTGTTTCACATGACATTATTTCATTCATTTATACAACTGAATAATATCCTATTGTATATATGTACCATATCTTCTTTATCCATTGACCAGGTGGCTGTGGGTTTGGAAGACTTTAGGCTGCCTGTTTGCTAATGGGTGGGGCTGTGTTCCTGCTCCTTTGGTTGTTTGGCCTGAGCCATCCCAACAGTGGGGCCTGCAGTATGCTGTGTGGGACCAGGTCAGAATGGTAGTTTCCAGGAGAAGTAAAGTTGCTTATTTTCACTTTGAAGAAAAAACAGTCATGTCTGACTCTTTGCGACTCTTTACCAGCTGAGCCACAAGGGAAGCCCCAGGAGAGATCATGCCAATTAGTACTCCTCAGTCCAGCATGTCTAACTTTGCTTCCTGGTGGTTCAGATGATAAAGAATCTGCCAGCAATGCAGGATACCTGGGTTCTATCCCTGGGTCAGGAAGATTGCTTGGAAAAGGGAATAGCTACACACTCCAATATTCTTGCCAAGAGAATCCCATGAACAAAGGAGTCTGGTAGGCTTCGGTCCATGGTGTTGCAAAGAGTCAGACATGACTGATCAGCTAAGCACAGTACGTCTTGACACCAGTGTCCTTGTCCCCACAGTGAGCTACAGCTATTGCCTGTCTCTCCAGGAGACTCTAATTTTGTGGTTTGATGATTTTCTTCTGTTTTATGCTTGTGTTCTCTCTCTCTCTCTCTTATTTATTTATTTATTTTTGTTAATCTACTGTATGTTTTTGATTTGTGGTTATCCTGTTTTTCAATTATGTTAATCCATTATTATATCTACTTGCTTTAGACTGGTAATCATANGGTTTGATGATTTTCTTCTGTTTTATGCTTGTGTTCTCTCTCTCTCTCTCTTATTTATTTATTTATTTTTGTTAATCTACTGTATGTTTTTGATTTGTGGTTATCCTGTTTTTCAATTATGTTAATCCATTATTATATCTACTTGCTTTAGATTGGTAATCATATAGGCTCAAATACATTCTAGAAAAAGATCTATATTTTCTTACTCTCCTCCTCTACATTTTATGATTTTGATGTACTTTTGTATAATCATTTTTATTCTTTTGCTATTCATTGTAGTTATCCCACTTTCATAAACATTTTTTTATTTTTTAATCTGTGTAGTGGCTTATTTAAATGATTTGCTTTCCAATTGTAATTTTCTCTTTCCTATAGATTCTTGCTTATTTTCTATTTAGAGACGACCTTTCAGTATTACTTTTAGGCTAGGTTTAGCATTGTTATATTCTTTTGTTTTAATTTATTTTTAATTGGAGCATAATTGCTTTACAAAGTTCTGTTGGTTTCTGGTGTACAACAGTGTGAATAAGCTATAAGAACACATATATCCCTTCCCTTTTGACCTGACCCTCTAGGTCATCACAGAGTGCCAAGTTGAGCTCCCTTTGTTATAGAGTAGTGTCCCATCAGCTATTTGCTTGTCTGAGAAATTCTTTATCTATCCTTCTATTCTAAATGATAATCTTGCTGGGTAGAGTATCCTAAATTGCATGTTTTTCCCTTTTAAGACTTTGAGTATATCTTGCCACTCCCTTCTGGCCTGCAACTTTTCTGTGAAGAAATCAGCTGATATCCCTTTTAGCTAACTCTTTGTTTTTCTCTTGCTGCATTTATTAAAAAATTTTTTTTATTTATTTGGCTGTGCCAGGCCTTAGCTATGGCATGTGGAATCTTCAGTCTTGATTGTGGCATGCAGGATCTAGTTCCTCATCCAGGGATTAAACCCGGGTCCCCTGCATTGGGAGCACAGCGTCTTGGCCAGTGGACCACTAGGCAAGTCCCCTCTCTTGCTGCATTTAGCATTATCTCTTTAACTTTTGCCATTTTAACTATAGTATGTCTTATTGTAGGTCTTGTTTGAGTTCATCTTGCTTGGAAGTTTCTGTGCTTCCTGCTCCTGGATATCTGTTTCCTTTAAGTTTGGGAAGTTTTCAGGCATAATTTTTTCAAATGCATTTTTGATCCCCCTTTCTCTTTCTTCCCCTTTTGGGATCCCAACTATGAATGATTGTCATGCTTTTTATTATTGCTTTGGTCTCATATGTTGCTTTCATTTTCTTCATTTGTCTTTCTGTCTTCTGTTCTAATTGGACAATTTTCATTATTCTATCTTCCAGATCACTTATTTGTTCTTCTACATTATTCAGTTTGTTCTGCCTAGGCTTTAGCTCAGCTTTTTGTCTCAGCAAATGAGTTTTCTAATTTTACTTGGTTCCTTTTTATAGATTCTAGTTCCTTTTTACAGTAATCTGCATTTATATCAATAGTCTTTCTTGATTCCTTCATTATTTTTTATTTCCTCCTTTTGAACCGGTGTGTATTAGAGTGAAGAGGACTGTTTCATCATTCATCATCATTCATCAAGAACATTCATCCCTGTTCTTTCAAGGGAATGTTCTTAATCTTTTAGTTGGGAGTGGTTCCTCTGTTTCTTCATTTTACTTACTTTCTCTGTCTCTGTGAGTTTAGGGGAAACAGTTTTCTACTGTGGTCATGGGGGGTTGCATCCCCATGTAGCCTGTGTGTGTCTAATATTTTTGGTGCAAGAGCTGTTTTTAATAAGCATATCTGCTGCATTTTCCCTCAGTATATGCTGGTTGTTTCCCCTTTGATAGAGGGTATGACTGCTCTGGTGACTATAGCCTGCCGTGGATAT
>SJYW01021183.1:139715-160382 GCA_006410735.1 Raphicerus campestris | reverse complement strand
AAAAATTTTTTCATGATAAGAGAGGACTTTTTGAATTTCAAAAGCACAAAGCATAGAGGGGAAAATTTGTTTAATTACATTACATAAACTTAAGAATTCATATCCAGAATGGACTCTGAACAGAATTGTTGTTATTCTTGTTCAGTAATTGTGTCTGACTCTTTGGGACCCCATGGACTGCAGCATGCTAGGCTTCTCCATCCGTCATTATCTCCCAGTTTGCTCAAATTCATATGCATTGAGTCAGTGATGCTATCTAACTATCTCATCCTGTCACTCTCTTCTTTTGCCTTCAACCTTTCCCAGCATCATGGTCTTTTCCAATGAATTGGCTTTTCTCATCAGGTGGCCAAAGTATTGAGCTTCAGCTTCAGCATCAGTCCTTCCAGTGAACATACAGGGTTGATTTCCTTTAGGAGTGAGTGGTTTGATCTCCTTGCTGTCCAAGGGACTCTCGCGAGTCTTCTCCAGCACCACAGTTTGAAAGCCTCAATTCTTTGGCACTCAGCCTTCTTTATGGTCCAACTCTCACATCTGTACATGAGTACTAGAAAAGCTATAGCTTTGATAATATGGGCCTTTGTCAGCAAAGTGATATCTCTACTTTCTAATATGCTGTTTGTCATAGTTTTCCTTCCAAGGAACAAGTGTCTTTTAACATAATGGCTGCAGTCACTATTCACAGTAATTTTGGAGCCCAAGGGAAAAAATACCTGCCACTGTTTCCAGTTTTTGAGTATCTTGACTGAGATACAAAATGCAAATTTTCCTTGGTCACTGCCAGTATATTAGAAATTGCTTTAGTCCTTTTAACTAAATGTGCTTTCAGTTTCCAGCATGAAATCTGGCTTACTTGCTGAGTCCATGAAATGTTTACCAGCAACGTTGTCTCTTGCACTTTCCGCCTCTGTAGTTGTAATATGAGAACATGAAGACAGAATTTGTTATGATCTTCTCTTAATATACTATTTTTTTTACTTAATTTTTAAAAATATTTCATATTGGACTAGAGTTGACTTACAGTGTTGTATTAGTTTCAGGGGATACAGCAAAGAGATTCAGTTATACATAATGTTTATCTTCTCTTTTTCAGATTCTTTCCCATATACATCATTACATTGAGTATTGAGTAGAGTTCCCTGTGCTATACAGTAGGTATTTGTTGATTATCTATTTTATATATGAGAGAGTGTTTATGTTAATCTCTACCTCCTCATTTACTCTCCTTATTTCCCCTTTGTTAACCATAAGTTTATTTTCCAAGTCTGCAAATCTCTTTCTGCTTTGTAAGTTCATTTGTATCTTTTTTTTTAAGATTCCACATATAAATGATATGATCTTTGTTTTTCTCTAGCTTACTTCATTTAGTATGATAATCTCTACTCCATCCATGTTGTTTCACATGACATTATTTCATTCATTTATACAACTGAATAATATCCTATTGTATATATGTACCATATCTTCTTTATCCATTGACCAGGTGGCTGTGGGTTTGGAAGACTTTAGGCTGCCTGTTTGCTAATGGGTGGGGCTGTGTTCCTGCTCCTTTGGTTGTTTGGCCTGAGCCATCCCAACAGTGGGGCCTGCAGTATGCTGTGTGGGACCAGGTCAGAATGGTAGTTTCCAGGAGAAGTAAAGTTGCTTATTTTCACTTTGAAGAAAAAACAGTCATGTCTGACTCTTTGCGACTCTTTACCAGCTGAGCCACAAGGGAAGCCCCAGGAGAGATCATGCCAATTAGTACTCCTCAGTCCAGCATGTCTAACTTTGCTTCCTGGTGGTTCAGATGATAAAGAATCTGCCAGCAATGCAGGATACCTGGGTTCTATCCCTGGGTCAGGAAGATTGCTTGGAAAAGGGAATAGCTACACACTCCAATATTCTTGCCAAGAGAATCCCATGAACAAAGGAGTCTGGTAGGCTTCGGTCCATGGTGTTGCAAAGAGTCAGACATGACTGATCAGCTAAGCACAGTACGTCTTGACACCAGTGTCCTTGTCCCCACAGTGAGCTACAGCTATTGCCTGTCTCTCCAGGAGACTCTAATTTTGTGGTTTGATGATTTTCTTCTGTTTTATGCTTGTGTTCTCTCTCTCTCTCTCTTATTTATTTATTTATTTTTGTTAATCTACTGTATGTTTTTGATTTGTGGTTATCCTGTTTTTCAATTATGTTAATCCATTATTATATCTACTTGCTTTAGATTGGTAATCATATAGGCTCAAATACATTCTAGAAAAAGATCTATATTTTCTTACTCTCCTCCTCTACATTTTATGATTTTGATGTACTTTTATATAATCATTTTTATTCTTTTGCTATTCATTGTAGTTATCCCACTTTCATAAACATTTTTTTATTTTTTAATCTGTGTAGTGGCTTATTTAAATGATTTGCTTTCCAATTGTAATTTTCTCTTTCCTATAGATTCTTGCTTATTTTCTATTTAGAGACGACCTTTCAGTATTACTTTTAGGCTAGGTTTAGCATTGTTATATTCTTTTGTTTTAATTTATTTTTAATTGGAGCATAATTGCTTTACAAAGTTCTGTTGGTTTCTGGTGTACAACAGTGTGAATAAGCTATAAGAACACATATATCCCTTCCCTTTTGACCTGACCGTCTAGGTCATCACAGAGTGCCAAGTTGAGCTCCCTTTGTTATAGAGTAGTGTCCCATCAGCTATTTGCTTGTCTGAGAAATTCTTTATCTATCCTTCTATTCTAAATGATAATCTTGCTGGGTAGAGTATCCTAAGTTGCATGTTTTCCCCTTTTAGGACTTTGAGTATATCTTGCCACTCCCTTCTGGCCTGCAACTTTTCTGTGAAGAAATCAGCTGATATCCCTTTTAGCTAACTCTTTGTTTTTCTCTTGCTGCATTTATTAAAAAATTTTTTTTATTTATTTGGCTGTGCCAGGCCTTAGCTATGGCATGTGGAATCTTCAGTCTTGATTGTGGCATGCAGGATCTAGTTCCTCATCCAGGGATTAAACCCGGGTCCCCTGCATTGGGAGCACAGCGTCTTGGCCAGTGGACCATTAGGCAAGTCCCCTGTCTTGCTGCATTTAGCATTATCTCTTTAACTTTTGCCATTTTGATTATAGTATGTCTTATTGTAGGTCTTGTTTGAGTTCATCTTGCTTGGAACTTTCTGTGCTTCCTGCTCCTGGATATCTGTTTCCTTCTTTAAGTTTGGGAAGTTTTCAGGCATAATTTTTTCAAATGCATTTTTGATCCCCCTTTCTCTTTCTTCCCCTTTTGGGATCCCAACTATGAATGATTGTCATGCTTTTTATTATTGCTTTGGTCTCATATGTTGCTTTCATTTTCTTCATTTGTCTTTCTGTCTTCTGTTCTAATTGGACAATTTTCATTATTCTATCTTCCAGATCACTTATTTGTTCTTCTACATTATTCAGTTTGTTCTGCCTAGGCTTTAGCTCAGCTTTTTGTCTCAGCAAATGAGTTTTCTAATTTTACTTGGTTCCTTTTTATAGTTTCTAGTTCCTTTTTACAGTAATCTGCATTTATATCAATAGTCTTTCTTGATTCCTTCATTATTTTTTATTACCTCCTTTTGAACCGGTGTGTATTAGAGTGAAGAGGACTGTTTCATCATTCATCATCATTCATCAAGAACATTCATCCCCGTTCTTTCAAGGGAATGTTCTTAATCTTTTAGTTGGGAGTGGTTCCTCTGTTTCTTCATTTTACTTACTTTCTCTGTCTCTGTGAGTTTAGGGGAAACAGTTTTCTACTGTGGTCATGGGGGGTTGCATCCCCATGTAGCCTGTGTGTGTCTAATATTTTTGGTGCAAGAGCTGTTTTTAATAAGCATATCTGCTGCATTTTCCCTCAGTATATGCTGGTTGTTTCCCCTTTGATAGAGGGTATGACTGCTCCGGTGACTATAGCCTGCCGTGGATATCGAGAGAGGCTTCCTCTTTGGTCTGTGACTGTCACAGTCCAAGCAGGGGCAGGTTCGACTCCCCAGTTGTTGGTATATGAGGCCCCAGGTTCCCTTCTGAGCTGTACTGTGGGGTAGGTGGGACTGGAGCACTCGTGCCAGGAGAGGAGCCACTGAGCCTTCCTCTGCAGGAGCTTTCCACTGGGAAGTGTGCACTCTGGTGTTGCCTGCCACCCGTTGTAGGGGCTGACAAAGTACACTCTTTTTGACACCACCCTCAGCCTCTCCTCAGTCATGGAAAGGCAGGCAGCAGGCCCTGATGTAGTCACAAAACCACCTGCCCAGAGCCACTGAGTCAGGTGCCAGGATCACAGTAGTCACACACCTGGGCCCACCTTGGGAGCTACAGAAGCAGCCCAGACAGTGACCTGGCCCTTAGGTGCAAATACTGGACCGGCCTTAGCCACAGGAACACGAGCGTTCTGTTCAGATGTCCCACAGGTGCTGAGTTTAAACTGGTCCTGGTGGTGGCGGCATAAATCTGTATATTGTACAACCATGCAGGAAGAGAGCTCAAATTTCAGCCTGGCCTCCATGTGTGGGCAAGCCCTTCCTTGCTCCTTGAACTTGCAGACGTGGAGCGGAGCCGTGCTCACTGTGATTGAAAAATGAGGCTGCTATGGTGTGCCTTGCCCCTCCCTTTGATTGCTTGCATTAATAACGAGGCTTCAACAATCAACCTCAGCTCCTTTCTGCACATACCCTCAGTTGAATGTAGCTTGGGCCATACTCTGCCCTCTTCAGGTTTCAGCCAACCCCAGTCCTCTCTCCGNCGGCTCCAGTTTCATCTATCTCATTAGAACTGCGTCAAACTTATTCTTTTTAAGGGCTGAGTAATACTCCATTGTGTATATGTACCACAGCTTTCTTATCCATTCATCTGCTGATGGACATCTGGGTTGTTTCCATGTCCTGGCAATTATAAACAATGCTGCAATGAACATTGGGGTATTTCCCAAACCTGTCTATGATGAGTCATCTGAAGAAACGTTAAAAATACAACTTCTTAGGTCTCACCTCTGGAAATTCTGATTCAGTGTCTCTACTAGGGCAGGCATGATAATCTGTATTTTCAACAAGGACTGCAGATGACTCGCTAGATTAGCAGTTCCCAGTGGTGGCTTCTAATTAGCATCATCTCGAGCGTGATCACACGTAAAAATTCTTAAGTCCTAGCCCATACATATTGATTAAGATTCGCTGAAAAAGGAGCTTGTGAAATACGTATTTTCAGTTTCCCCAAAGGACTGTTGAGTGTAGCCAGTCTTCAGATAAGGAAGAACATTTAATTTAGGCCTGTAGGAATGGTGGCCCCATTAAATATAGGAAGACCAGTGACATCTTCAGGAAAAAACCAAGACAAAATCCTCCTGAACTGACGTCATTGATAAAAATTCAGTTTGACTGAGACTGTGATATCTCTAGAGCAGGATTTCTCAACCTCAGAATTATTGACATTTGAGGGTTGATGATTCTTTGCTGTGGGAAGCTTCCCTGTGCATTGTAGAATGTTTATCAGCATCTCTGGCTTCTACCCACAAGATGCCAATATTATTGTCTCACATTTACCACAACTAAAAAGTATCTCTACACATGGCCATATCCCCGGGGATACAGTCACACTCAGTTAATACCACTGTTCTAGAGAAAGGTTAGAGCACTGACTGTAATTTAATCAAACTTCAAAAGCTTTATAGTATCAATAAAAAGGACTCCTGTAATGACCTGGTCGTTTATACTGAGGCCTCTCCGGATGTCCCAGGATATGGTATGTATTCTCAAGCTTGATATTGGTGGGATATATATGCTTCCAAATACAGAAAAGGTGGGATATTGTTTCTTGAATTTAAGATATCTGTAGGTTAGGTATCGTAGGACTCTGGCCTGGACATTGTGATTTAGACCAATTTATCATGATTTAAAAAGGCAAAACCTTGATAAATAGGGTAACACTCCTAATTTGCAAAAACCTTGAATATTTGGATAGCTGATATAGGCATGGCCTTTACATCTGTCTTCACAGATATAGAGTATTTTCTATCAGAAAAAGCATTAAGTATTGTACTTGGAGGTATTTTTTTAAATTAGGTAACTCCCAATTATAATGAAATATATGATTGATAGAATAATAGTATTTAAGAAAGATTAAATAACTTGCTTATTTTATCTTTTCTTTCTTGTTTTATTTATTTTTTTTTTGGAGATTTTACCACAAAGGGTAAATTCTTAGTTAAGGATTGTTATTTACATGAACTTAAATAATAGAGATCATTTTTACTGTGTTAGCAAACTATGAAGTGTGAGGGTTCCTAATACTGCTCTTACATCAGAGACCAATTGCAAATTTGAAGAGACTTTCTAAGACATCCTCAGTTTTGATAATTCACTAGAAAGTTCCACAGAACTCCCTGAAAATTATTATAGTCACAATTATGGCTTATGAGAGGGAAAGGATCTAGTGAAGGGTGGAGACCCATAAGGCAGAGTCTGGGTAGGTTCCAAATGGGAAGCTTCTTTTGTTCTCTGGATGTGTTACCCTCCTTGCATTGATATGTGACATAAGCACATAGTATTGCCAACCAAGGAATCTCACCCAAGTTTCAGTGTTCAGGTTTTCATCTGGGGCTCCATTGCTGCTGCTGCTGCTAAGTCACTTCAGTCGTGTCCGAGTCTGTGCGACCCCATGGATGGCAGCCCACCAGGCTCCACCATCCCTNGGATATTGTTTCTTGAATTTAAGATATCTGTAGGTTAGGTATCGTAGGACTCTGGCCTGGACATTGTGATTTAGACCAATTTATCATGATTTAAAAAGGCAAAACCTTGATAAATAGGGTAACACTCCTAATTTGCAAAAACCTTGAATATTTGGATAGCTGATATAGGCATGGCCTTTACATCTGTCTTCACAGATATAGAGTATTTTCTATCAGAAAAAGCATTAAGTATTGTACTTGGAGGTATTTTTTTAAATTAGGTAACTCCCAATTATAATGAAATATATGATTGATAGAATAATAGTATTTAAGAAAGATTAAATAACTTGCTTATTTTATCTTTTCTTTCTTGTTTTATTTATTTTTTTTTTGGAGATTTTACCACAAAGGGTAAATTCTTAGTTAAGGATTGTTATTTACATGAACTTAAATAATAGAGATCATTTTTACTGTGTTAGCAAACTATGAAGTGTGAGGGTTCCTAATACTGCTCTTACATCAGAGACCAATTGCAAATTTGAAGAGACTTTCTAAGACATCCTCAGTTTTGATAATTCACTAGAAAGTTCCACAGAACTCCCTGAAAATTATTATAGTCACAATTATGGCTTATGAGAGGGAAAGGATCTAGTGAAGGGTGGAGACCCATAAGGCAGAGTCTGGGTAGGTTCCAAATGGGAAGCTTCTTTTGTTCTCTGGATATGTTACCCTCCTTGCATTGATATGTGACATAAGCACATAGTATTGCCAACCAAGGAATCTCACCCAAGTTTCAGTGTTCAGGTTTTCATCTGGGGCTCCATTGCTGCTGCTGCTGCTAAGTCACTTCAGTCGTGTCCGAGTCTGTGCGACCCCATGGATGGCAGCCCACCAGGCTCCACCATCCCTGGAATTCCCCAGGCAAGAACACTGGAGTGAGTTGCCATTTCCTTCTCCAATGCATGAAAGTGAAAAGTGAAAGTGAAGTCTCTCAGTCATGTCCAACTCTTAGCAACCCCATGAACTATAGCCTACCAGGCTCCTTCGTCCATGGGATTTTCCAGGCAAGGGTACTGGAGTGGGGTGCCACTGCCTTCTCCCCAGAATTAACTGATTTATTGATTGCCCATATGTTTGATTGCAGATGCTAGGTTGCAGAGGCCATATAACCCAACTATCACACCCTAAAACATGGCTGGCCTTTCTAGCATAGCCAGCCCCTCCCCTAAACAAAGATACCCCTATCAGGTATGTCATAGATTGTGTTCCAACAGTTGAATGCAAAGTCAGATCTGTTTTTGGGCAAAGCCAAATTTTTTGCTACCCATAGTTGGGCAATGGAAACTTATATAGGCTGAGTTTGACATATATGTGTGTAAATTATTGAGGATTCACTATGCTTCAGATTTTTTTGTACATATTCTTTTCTAAAATCCTTACATTAGCTTATAAACAATTGAATCAGATTTGAACTTACATGTTGTGTTATTATTATCATTTTAATTTTTAAAAATTTAAACAAGTTTAAAGTCATCCAGTTTAAATAGTAGCAGGATTTGTCTGTTATTATACAACATGTGACTTACCAACCTGAAGTCTTCCATTTTCTAAGACCAGTATTTCTCCAATCCTCTCCATTATTCAACTAAAAAATTTAACTTTTAAATAAAAAAATTTAATTTAATTTAAAATTCTAAATTACCACGAGTAACCTGATTCAAATCACACAGCCAGTACTTAATAAGCCAGGAGTCAAGCCTAATTATTTAGGTCCTGTGATTTCCCATTATTTCAAAGCTATATGATGTCATGGAAGGTAGTATTCATAAGACCCTGGAATTGGCTTAGAAGACATAAATAGCCTTTGGAAAATATTTTCAGTGAGTTGTGGAGACTCAGAAAATGCATGGAAATATTTCTGGTAGCCTGTCATGATAAAGGAAATTGAGAAACATGTTTTTGTGTCTAAAATGAAAGTCCATATGGCAAACCAAAAAATTTGTTTCAGCCAATGGTTCATGATTTTCTTGTTATTGACAGACTACTTTACCATCTGAATTTAAAAAAAAAAAAAAGGGTCATAATGGTCCCTTTTTTTCAAAAGAGCACTATCTTACTAACTTCTTAATTGCCAAGAATATATTTTTTTGTACTTCTACTGACACTTGAGTACAATAACATCAGGAAGATTATTCTAGGTTATATCAGTGTTACAGAACATTTCTTCTAAATATAAAAACTGCTAGAACTTGGAGAATCATTTGTGACTTTATAAAAAGCTCTTGGTTGTACTCTTTAAACAGTGATAAAATTTGCATATTACTTGTCAGACCAAAATGAATTTCATTTTACAAGAGCATTGTCTTCATCTCCTATTCTGCACATGAACTATGATTATTTTCTCCTTGTGTAGTTTTATTGTTAAAATTATTAAAATTATTATGGCCTATCAGTCCTAGTAGCTGTTGAATGACTTGAATAGTTTTAAGACATGCAATAAAGAAATTTATTAATGGGCAAATAACCCCTCTAGGTTAAGCTGAAAAAACTAAATCATAATACAGTAGTCCCCAAATATCTTAGATCATAAACAATAGAGTTGGAAACCTTCTTGATGGGAAGTGAACTGAGCTTCTTTGAAATGTCTACTTCTGTGAGCCCCATTTTTCATAGCCTTTTTAAGAAATAATTTTCTCAGATAAGTAGGGCTCACTGAACCCTGCCACAGGCAAAAGGAGTACATTAGGCATTAATATGAAGGTGATAATAATCATACCTTGTGTTGCGTAGTTCTTTGCATTTTCCAGAATGTTTTCAAATATATCTAGTCAACAAGAAAGAACAGTAAAAAATTGTCATTCAGACTTTTAGCTGCTTGTCTTTGAGGCCTGGTTCAGTGTCCTGTGGTTGTTTCGACATAGGGACATTTCAGAGAAAAATGTTTGGCCTCCTGAAGGGTTATTCATTATAGTTATCAGAAAACTTGTGTTTTGTATCCCAAATCACAAAATTTTCCTTAGGTCGATTTGTCTCTCACCAGTAAGGAAGGAATACAGAAAGAAAAAAAATATGTAACCAACAATATCAGTGATAAAATGAAGAAGTAGGGTTGAAGATATTCCTTAGCAGTGGCTTTAAAATTCTGGTTCTGGGATCAGATCCACTTGAGTTATATTGGGCATTAATTAAATAAAAATACAGAATCACCAGAGATGGGACTCAGCAAATCTTTGTTTTAATAAGTGATAGCAGGTTATTCTCATGTGCATGCATTTTTCAGAACCACTGTCTTAATGAATCACAAAACCTGAGAATTCATTTTAGGGAGCAAGTATACACAACTAGTGAGGATCTGAAGCTAGGAGGTAGTCAGTACAGGCATGAGAATAATTGATATTAAAATTAGGAGGGCTAGAACGTGAGGGTCACCTCTGTTGAGATGGAGGGTATCCAAAAAGAGCTATATATTTCCTAGGCAACAGAGGAGCATCATCTAGAAGAGGAAATTGGCAGATCCACATGGGATTATCGTGTTCCTATTTCTTACCTGTGTATGGAGCATAGGACAGGAGCTTCAGCCTTCTAGGCCCATGGTTGATGGGAGATCTTGAGAAAATTGTGTGTGAGACACTGAGAAATCACGGACATTACTGAACTTCCAGGGACTGTAAGGTGATATAGAAACTGTATAACATGCCCTATTGCAGACCATATAGTATTTAAAGTCCAAAGAAAGTTTCTCCCTTTCTTTTAAACTTAAAACACTAAATTGTATGTTTGAATTCTACAAATGCTAGGCTGTCTAATAGGTTATGTTTCCCTAAGTTTCTAGGTAGGGGCTCATACTAAGACATATAACAATTTCTCTTTGTTGTCACGTAACCCAGCTTCATCATGCTTTTGGCTAAATGTTTATATATATATTATTTAATGAGATTTCATAGCTCTAAAATTACACCTTATAGAAATCTAGATTTGACTACATGAATGGAGTTTCCATGGACTGGGGATAAAGATGTAAGAGATTAGTCCCTACTTTCAGAGTTCTTACTGAAGTGGGGGAAAGAGGAATAAATGCACTATTACTATACAATATGATGAGGAACTGAAAGAGGTTAGTGCAGGTCCCCATGAGCTCAGAGAGGAGAGATTACCAGGTCAATTTGGGGACGGCATAGGGAAGGATTTAATGAGGAGATATCTGAAACAAAGGGATATGCTAAGGAGAGAGGTTTCCTGGGCAAATGAGGTGGTAGTGATGATGGATGTTCTTTCTGGCTTTGAAACCAGAAAGAACAATATGAGAGGAAAGCTAGCAGGTGACAGAAAGCACACTGCATTCTTGCAGCTTCAGATAGTTGTTTGTTCAGGGTGTATATTTTGAGGATAAGAGAGGTGAGAGATATTGCTACTAAAGAAGCAGGCAGAAGATTCTGAAAGAGCTTATTTGTCATCATAATGAATTTAGATTTTTATCATGAAGTGAGAGGATGTCTGTTGAAGGATTTGAATCAGGAAGCTAACAATTAGACATGTAGCTTAGAAATAATTTCTCTGATAGAAGCATAAAGATTGTATTTCAGTCAGAGGATTTGTAACATAGAGAAATTTGTTGTATGGCTACTGAAATAATTCAGATGAGCAATGAGGCTGGAAGTAAAGCATTGACAGCAGGAGTAGAGAAGATGTGAAAGACTGACTAGCTATTAGGGAGAGGGGATAGACAAAACTTGATAGATTGGGTAGGGGAAAAAAGAGGAGTCTACTATGAATACTGTATGGATGGAGGCGTCATTTATAAGATGGGAAATCATAGTGAGATTAGCATGTTCAGGGAAAGAAGATACACTGAATTGGGGGCATGCTGAGTTTAAATGTGATCCCTAGGTTGAGAAGATCTGCTGGAGGAGCACATGGCAATCCACTCCAGTGTTCTTGCCTGGAGAATCCCATGGACAGAGGAGCCAGGCGGGCTAGGGTCCATTGGTTCTCACAGAGTTGGACATGACTGAAGGGACTTAGCAGCACACATGATATTCAAATGGAGATGAGAACTAGATGATATCATCCAGGGAGCAGAGGAACAGTGGAACTAACATGGTGATGGTGATTGTGCTAACAGAATTAAACTGCTGTAGTACTGGCTCAGTCAGTCCAGTTCAGTAGCTCAGTCGTGTCTGACTCTTTGCGATCCCATGAATCGCAGCACGCCAGGCCTCCCTGTCCATTACCAACTCCTGGCGTTTACTCAGACTCATGTCCATCGAGTCAGTGATGCCATCCAGCCATCTCATCCTCTCTTGTCCCCTTCTCCTCCTGCCCCCAATCCCTCCCAGCATCAGAATCTTTCCCAGTGAGTCAACTCTTCGCATGAGGTGGCCAAAGTACTGGAGTTTCAGCTTCAGCATCAGTCCTTCCAAAGAACGTAGTGGTAGATTTTGTCAAAAGGGTGGTTTTTCTATTGTGTTACTTTTGATTTTGATGAAGAATTGCAAATTTATAGTGACACAAGACACACAGAACAGCTGTTGGTGCTTCACAAGCTTGCAGCTCATTTAATACTCAGTTGGGGTTTTCCTGTGTCTGGTGAACAAGAAATACTTTTTATTCCTGAGCAGTTATGGTATTTGCTTTGGGATGGCGAAAGTGATTTTTATAACAGACTCTTACAGTATCAACAGAAGAAAAAAGGAAGTGAGAGTGAAACCTGTGGAACAAGTTAAAAAGCAAATCAACAGAGAAAGACTTCCAGTTGCTCCAAGAAATATCTGAAAAGATGGAAGAACCAGGCAAGCATGTTTTAAAGACATCTAAGAGGAGGAGAACACCTCAAAGAGACATCAATCAATAACAACAGACAGAATGAGGAAAGTAAAAATTAAGTTATACTGATATTAGCTTTAGTATGTGAAACTTTAGTGAAAGTAGGTTCATTGAGTGATATGACAAAAGAGATTTCCAACACAATAAATTTGTTAGTCTTTCCTTAAACATTTTTCCTTCCTCTGAGTTTCTTGTACTCTACAAGAAGTGTATTCAAAATAACACATTTAATGTTAAAATCATATCATTAACATGAAAATATATATGTGAGATTAATGCGACTGCTATATTTTACATTGCATGTGTGTGTGCTAGGTCACTTCAGTTGCGTCTGACTCTTTGTGACCCTGTGGACTGTAGTCTGCCAGGCTCCTCTGTCCATGGGATTCTCCAGGCAAGAAAACTGGACTGGGTTGCCATGCTCTCCTCCAAGGCATCTTCCCTACCCAGGGATCGAACTTGTATCTCTTACATCTCCTGCACTGGCAGGCAGATTCTTTACCACTAGCCCCATTTTACCTGTTACTATCCTTTTTTTCATCCATTCATCCACCCATTCAGATAACTGGTGCTATTGCTGCTAAGTTGCTTCAGTCATGTCCGACTCTGTGCGACCCCAGAGATGACAGCCCACCAGGCTCCCCAAATATTTATTTGGCCAGGTACTATGTTTGACCCTGGAAATATGGAAATGATTAATGATACTATACAAAATCTGTTGACTACTTGTTATGTTCCAGATGTTGTGCTAAGTGTTTTGCATATAATAATTCATGTAACAAAATAATTACATGAAAACAAACAAACAAACAAACCAGAGCTCTAGTAACAAAGCTAATTACACTAAGGAACTGGCTGGAAAATCTGAAAACTGTAGGACAGTTTGATAGGCTGGAGACTCAGGGAAGAGCTCATGTTGCAGCTGAAGTCCAAATGCAGTATTGAGACAGAAATCTCCCTTTGGGTACATAAATCTTTTTCTCCTAGTGCTTTCAACAGATTGGATGAGGCCCACCCATATTATGAAGAGTAGTCTGCTTACTTAAAGTCTACTGATTTAAACGTTAGTCTCATCTGAAAAATAACCTTCTGAGTGATATCTAAACTGATATTTGACCAAATATCCAGGTACTGTGGCCTAGCTAAGTTGACACAAAAACTTAATCGTTACACTCTTTATATATCTTAACATCTCTCAACAACCTTATGAGGTATTATTACCAATGCTATTTTACAGATGAAGAATTGAAGGAAAAGGAAATGGGGTTTGCCTTGGATAACAGGATTAGTAAGTTATAGAACAAGTATTTAAACAGCTAATCTAATTCAAAGTGGAATGAAAGTCGTGTGCGACACTTTGTAACCTCATGGACTATACAGTCCATGGAATTCTCCAGGTCAGAATACTGAAATGGGTAGCCTTTTCCTTCTCCAGGGGATCAAATCCAGGTCTCCTGAATTGCCAGCAGGTTCTTTACTAGCTGAGCCACAAGGGACTCCATCTAATTTAAAGCTGGCACTCAAAGCTATACTGCTTCCATTTACAGGTGAAGAAACTAAGGAAGAGAGAGGTTAACTTACTTGCCCATGTCATTCAGCTAGTAGGTAATGGATTCAGAACATGAACTCAGATCTGAGTTTAAAGTCTCTATCGTTAATAGCAACACAATAAATATTTTCAATATTTGTCCCCAAGGCAGTTCTTGGTCTATTAGGGAAATCATACATGAAAAAAAAATTGCACTGATAGGAAATGATTAATTTTATTTGGAGAGGCAAGAACATTCCTGGGAAATAAGGCCTTTGAACTTGGCTTTGAAATTAATAACCCTTTGAAAGCACATGCTAGGAAGAGGTTATGGACTGTGCAAGGTGATGAATATGAAACAGTTAGGTGTTTTTGGGAAAGCTTAATAATTTTGGTACTGCTTCCACTGGCATGAAGTACCTGTAGATGTAAGGGTGGGGTGAGTAGAGATCAGGAGATGATGGTGGCCATCCTACCCAGTTGAGGTGGGACTGGATTTTATTTTGTCTTTGGTAAGAAGCCACAAGAAATTGTGAACAGGAGAGAAATAGTATTACACTTTAGTTTTAGTGAGATGCTAAAGTCTGTCAGAAAAAATTATGAAAGACTTTGAAGTAAACCAAACACATTACTAGGTGTCTTCAATCAAAATGTATGTGCTGTCTAGAGCACACTCTTCTGGGTTATTTTGATTTTATAGAATTTGCATCTTTCATTGTCTGAGCTATTTAAAACTGTAAATTGTAGATCACGGCAATGAAAATGACTCTTATCCATAGATGTGCAAATGAATTCTGTCTGGTGGAAGGAAAAACAATTTCCTTCCCTGCTGTGGAAAAAGCAAGTTTTGCAACTATTTATAAATTCAGTTCAGCATTCCTGATTAGCCTATATAAGTGTGATTCTTTGACTACTCCTTTGAACTCATTCCAGCATCTTATCAGTTGCCTCATTAATTAGTCAAATAAAATCCGTAATAAATATTATTCTATGTATAAAATTCATCATCTTAATCTTTAAATTTTGTTCTATCCTAAGGGATGAGATGATGTAATCTATACAAAGGCAGTGCTAGCACATAGGGTTGGAGGGAAGTTGATAAATTAGAGATGACTTTGGGATGTATACTGACAAGACATAGTACTCTGACGATATGGGAAATGACAACATATGAGGGTTCAAAAATGATTCCCAGATTTCTGGTATGATTGATAGCAAAGATAGCTGTTTCTTATATCAAAATATGACTATTGGGGAAAAAGATATGAAGGTATACATAATGAAATATTATCAGATATTTGATTGTGGAGTTCAGAAGTATTTGAGGCTAGAGATTCTGATTTGGGGCTCAAATTTATACTTGTAAACTTGTGGGACTAGATTGAACCACAAAGGAAGAAATGTAGATGAAACCCCAAGTGGGTCTGGTGTAGAGGATTTTAGGCATGAGCAGAATGAAAGAATCCATTAAAATTGACTGAAAGTAAATCTCTTTTATTTAGGATGGTATTATTTATGGCAGTAAAGGAAGGGCAGTATTTTCAGAGGGAAAGTCTAATCAATAGTGTCAAGCGTTAGAAATTTCAGTCCATTGGATTTGGCAATGTGGTTATTGCCAAGAAAGTCTGACTTTTAAGATGGGAGGATGGAAGCAAATTGCATGACAATGTTGGGAATTAGATAATTGGACAGAAAATAAAGAAAGGTATGGGAAAGGAGGTAAGGATGGATATAAGATTAAGGGAGGAATTTTTAAGAGTGAGCATAAGGAGAGGAAACCATTTGAAAACAATGAAAAGAGAGAGTAAAACTGTACAAAGAACTCAGAGTCCAAGTGGAGATATCAGCCTTCAATAGGAGGAAGAACGTGTTCTACCCTCATACTCAGGAAAGGAGAAATAGCTAGGAGCAGCACAGGTACCTTTTAACGCTGGAAAGTAGGAAGGCGATAGATATCTCACTTGGTTTTCAATATCATGTACTCAGAGTGGAGGTGTGGAATTCAAGAGGAATGGCAAAATTATGACTAGTCTTTGAAATGAATGGGAATGGGAACTAATGAAAGGTAAAGTCTACATGATAAAATCAATCTGTTAAAGTAGCTTTGGTTCTGATGTATTACTCTTTCCAAAGTTTTGTTTTGCAGGTGTAGAACATTGAGCCATGAATGATTGCTAAACAATTTGCCTACTCTTAAATAGCTTTTTTCACCCTTCTGTATTCTTCTTTTTTTTCTTTTACCAATAGTCTTTATAGTATATTAGAAAACTATAGGGACAAGGATTTGTCCACCAAATCTCAGTTATACATAGCTGGCAACATGCCTTCGAATGTGGTAGCAAATAATTTTAGATATGTGATTGGAAATATTGGGTCATGAATTAATGTAGTATAGAACATATAATATTCAGTGGGTTAAAAATGTAACAGCAAGCTGTGGGAAGATGAGAACACCATAGTATCTGGATTAGGAAAGGCAGATGGAGAAGGANTTTCTATCTTGCACATCTTTCATCACCCTGCCTCTTTCCCTATAAAATTTTTCTCCATGAAAATTGAGCTCTGTTTTCATTACTTTTGTGATTATGCAAAAGGTTATTTGGGAAAAAATCTTTTATAAAAGTTTTACATATTTATTTTACTTTTGACAGTATTCTCAAAAACTAGAATTTGTTACTGGTACCGCAATGAAATTATCCTTCTGTAAATGCTTCAAATGTGATTTTCAAGCAGTTTGATTGCTTATTGAATTCTGAATATAACAGAACATTAATTATTTCTTTTTGAGGAAAGGGAATATTTAAATCTGCCTGAAACTTGACTGTTTTTTCATCTAAACCTTTACAGTGGCTGAGATTAATTGCATTTTCAAACTGTAGGGTCTGTTCATGTGATGAAGGCATGGCCAACCAATTTCTCCATCAGTTTGCTAATAAATTAAAGGATCATTTTTGATAAGCCCTATAATCTTCTCTTACATTAGATTGAAGGATTAGATTTTCCTCTATTTTAAAATGATAATCAGCTAAAGAAAAAGTATTGAGGACTGACTATTTATGCAAAGTTATTCTATTGGTTTCCATAATTATAGTAGATGAAAGTGAAGGCCTTTTCAGGCAAACATGGACTTTGGTGAAATGTGATATGTATGGTTGTGATATTTTACCTATCTCGTGTAATATTATAAGCTTATTACTTTGGAAGAAAGATTTCATATCCTTATGAGTTCCCAAGGTAGTCTTTCCTACCAAAGAAAGAACATAAAACATTAGTTCAGCCTCCTGGTTTATAAACTGTACAGCTTTGAGTATATTGTTAGCATTTTAAAAACAAGAAAATGCTAATTATAAAGAAGCTTTATGAGTTGTGACTGAATGCAAAAATTTGTTAATATGGGAAGTGTGTTGGCTCCANTTCCATAATTATAGTAGATGAAAGTGAAGGCCTTTTCAGGCATACATGGACTTTGGTGAAATGTGATATGTATGGTTGTGATATTTTACCTATCTCGTGTAATATTATAAGCTTATTACTTTGGAAGAAAGATTTCATATCCTTATGAGTTCCCAAGGTAGTCTTTCCTACCAAAGAAAGAACATAAAACATTAGTTCAGCCTCCTGGTTTATAAACTGTACAGCTTTGAGTATATTGTTAGCATTTTAAAAACAAGAAAATGCTAATTATAAAGAAGCTTTATGAGTTGTGACTGAATGCAAAAATTTGTTAATATGGGAAGTGTGTTGGCTCCATCCTGTAAGCTAATTATCCACATCTTATTAAGATTGGATGTATTTCTATCGCAGATTTCTTTCTTGGTAGTTGGCTTGGGATAGTTCCATACTAGTAGAGGGAAACAAAGAATTAAAATAATTACCTGAATACTTCAACGGAAAAAGTGCTTCTCCTTAAATATTCAGTTTAATGAGGCTAAAAAGTTGTTTAAGTGACTGCTGAGCCACTCTTTCCTCATCAGCCCTCCATGGTCAACCAAATTCAGTAATCAGTGCAATTTTTGAAAAAGAAGAAATGAGGCCTTTAACAGGGACTACTAGACAAAGAATTAGAGAAAAGGTAACATTCTAGTTAGAATACCAGCTACTTACGCCCCCAATTTCCCACACAAGTATCTGAAGCAGTTTTCTTTCATGTGGCGTAAGTTCTCCTGCATGGATGGGGCTGCCAGGACCTTGGGGATCTCTTGAAGACCATTAGGGAACTGTTCCCAGGAGCCAGGCTTTATGCCTGAACTTTGCCCATTTTCTTCCCTGCTTTGTTGACTAGAATTGAGGTGTTCTCACTATTGCAAGTACCTGAAACTTTTAGATAAGACATGGGGCTTATTTCCCACTGACTTGTGAATGTAAAAAATGATGTTAAACTGGAGAGTTTAATGGTGACATAGATACACCTGCCAGATATCCAAGTGGGTCGTGAAACAGAGGACACTGTAGGAAGTTTAAAATGAAGTTTACAAACCTTCAGAATGTTTCTCTTCCCGTGGGGCATGCCCCTCTTCATTTTATGTTATGAGAGAAGGGATTCAAGGAGATTATCAGGAAAGCTTGACTGGATATCTGTTGGCAAATGAAACAAAGAGGACATTAAGTCCACTAGGTTTATTAGGTTCAGTTGTGGATGTGAAGGCTGAGGCAATGTTTTCCTGGACTGGAGTCCAGGAAGTTAAAGGGAGCTAGAATGGAGTATTCCTAATACTACCTCTAGGGCAGCCTAGAGGGAAGTTAGAAGTGACTGCTAAGTTAGTAGAGACTGAGAATGGTACCCTGGAAGAGGTTAGATTCACCTGGAACAAGAAACCACCTCTAAGTGTCCACTCTAATGCTGGACATTTCCAAAGAATCCACAAATTGGCTCCATTAGAGAAAGTCAGATGTAAACATTTGTTGTATCAAGAGAGGATGAAGCCAGTTCAGGACCATGCAGTCAACAAGTGCCAGGGAAATCACTGAGCTGACTGTTTTCAGCCAAGGGCAGAGAATGAAGTAGCCCAAGGGGCTTCCCTGGGGGCTCAGAGGTTAAAGCATCTGCCTGGAATGTGGGAGACCTGGGTTCTATCCCTGGGTCAGGAAGATCCCCTGGAGAAGGAAATGGCAACCCACTCGAGTACTCTTGCCTGGAGAATCCCATGGAGGGAGGAGCCTGGTAGGCTACAGTCCATGGGGTCGCAAAGAGTCAGACACCACCGAGCGATTCAGGGAAGGAAGGGAAGGAATGAATACAGTAAATGGTGGTGGGAGACAAAAGCATGAGATTGTATTCCAATTAAATTCCATTGGTTTTACTTGGTAAAAAACTATATGCATGACTCCTAAGACTTGCTTAATTAATCAGGAGTTAATTATTACTGCTTCAGCTGTTTTAAGGAAGCAATATTTAATACAATTAGAAATCAAAAATTTTAAATGTTTAACTGGTACGAATTGTAATTGACTTCATTTAATAAAGTAACATCTTTGCATGAAATATTCCCTTGATATCTCTAATTTTCTTGAAGAGATCTCTAGTCTTTCCCATTCTGTTCTTTTTCTCTATTTCTTTGCATTGATCGCTGAAGAAGGCTTTCTTATCTCTTCTTGCTATTCTTTGGAACTCTGCATTCATATGCTTATCTTTCCTTTTCTCCTTTGCTTTTCACCTCTCTTCTTTTCACAGCTATTTGTAAGGCCTCCCCAGACAGCCATTTTGCTTTTTTGCATTTCTTTTCCATGGGGATGGTCTTGATCCCTGTCTCCTGTACANGAGACTGAGAATGGTACCCTGGAAGAGGTTAGATTCACCTGGAACAAGAAACCACCTCTAAGTGTCCACTCTAATGCTGGACATTTCCAAATAATCCACAAATTGGCTCCATTAGAGAAAGTCAGATGTAAACATTTGTTGTATCAAGAGAGGATGAAGCCAGTTCAGGACCATGCAGTCAACAAGTGCCAGGGAAATCACTGAGCTGACTGTTTTCAGCCAAGGGCAGAGAATGAAGTAGCCCAAGGGGCTTCCCTGGGGGCTCAGAGGTTAAAGCATCTGCCTGGAATGTGGGAGACCTGGGTTCTATCCCTGGGTCAGGAAGATCCCCTGGAGAAGGAAATGGCAACCCACTCGAGTACTCTTGCCTGGAGAATCCCATGGAGGGAGGAGCCTGGTAGGCTACAGTCCATGGGGTCGCAAAGAGTCAGACACCACCGAGCGATTCAGGGAAGGAAGGGAAGGAATGAATACAGTAAATGGTGGTGGGAGACAAAAGCATGAGATTGTATTCCAATTAAATTCCATTGGTTTTACTTGGTAAAAAACTATATACATGACTCCTAAGACTTGCTTAATTAATCAGGAGTTAATTATTACTGCTTCAGCTGTTTTAAGGAAGCAATATTTAATACAATTAGAAATCAAAAATTTTAAATGTTTAACTGGTACGAATTGTAATTGACTTCATTTAATAAAGTAACATCTTTGCATGAAATATTCCCTTGATATCTCTAATTTTCTTGAAGAGATCTCTAGTCTTTCCCATTCTGTTCTTTTTCTCTATTTCTTTGCATTGATTGCTAAAGAAGGCTTTCTTATCTCTTCTTGCTATTCTTTGGAACCCTGCATTCGGATGCTTATATCTTTCCTTTTCTCCTTTGCTTTT
>SJYW01021183.1:115456-135506 GCA_006410735.1 Raphicerus campestris | reverse complement strand
TGAACTGAACTGAATAAAGTAACATAATCTAAACAAAACTACCTATGGTATACATTTTTTCAAGATGGAATAATCATAAATCTAGTACTTTCTTACTTAACTTTGTGTTATCAAAATTCCATTTTATTTTATTACAGTGTCAGCATATCATTTTTAAATGTAAGAAGACTTTGTTTTTTTATTACCCCCCAAACCTTTCAGTAACAGCAAGTGGGGAAGCCAGTAGACCCTGAAGCCAAGTCACTGCCAAGATCTTCCCCATGTGATGTGTTGCATTCCAGTTGAATTGCTTAATTATTGAGTCATACTCTCTTGAGACTGGCATCATGCAAGAACAAGATGATAGAAGTTGTACTTGCTCCTGGTGTAGACTTTAATTTTGCTTTATTTTATACAAGTCATTTTAGAAAAATGAATGAAAGCCACACAAAATATGTGTAACCTTAAAAAAGTATTCTGTTTAGAGTGCTAATCTGAGGATCAGACAATGAGCTGACTACAGAGATTTATTTTCAATTGCTCCACTCTGCTGTATTTTCAGTCTTGGAGTTTCTGTGGTGATATTCAAACCCACTACTCTGGCTGCTACTGTTGCTATTCTCTGTCTCCTCCCTCCCCACCCCTCGCCCAGGATATTGACTATAGTTCTCCGTGCTATACAGTAGGACCTTGTTGTTCATATAACCATTCTCTTTGGATTGATTTCATCTTAGGATTCTCCTTGGTTTCCCTCAAGGGCTTCTTCCTCTGTTTTGATTTCTTAGGGCTCATTTCTTGACCTTTATGCTGGACACAGTTGCTGCTCTACTCAGATCCCTTTCACCTGCAGGACACCCAGTTTCTCAGCTGTTGTTTGTGTTGGTTACTAATGGCTCACAGTTGACCCTCTTCTCTGAAGACTTGTCTGCATAGAGCTACCTGTCCTGGAAGTCATGATTTGCTCCCTTCCCAGAGTAGCCTGTATCTAACATCTCTGATGGGAGAAGGACTCCAAAAAACTGACTCTTGCCTCAAAATGGGGCCAACTCTGTAATACGTTGGTGGTTCAGACTTTACTGTGGGATTAAGATGAAGCTTGGCTCCATCTGAGACTATATCCTCCTTAGCTTCCCCCTCTCCCCACGCCTGCACAGCCTGCTTCTTCTACTCCCCTTTTCCTGAGAATACTCTTCAGTTGCCTGGAAAATCCCATGAACGGAGGAGCCTGGTAGGCTGCAGTCCATGGGGTCACTGAGAATTGGACGTGACTCAGTGACTTCACTTCCATTTTTCACTTTCATGCATTGGAGAAGGAAATGGCAACCCACTCCAGTGTTCTTGCTTGGAGAATCCCAGGGATGGCGGAGCCTGGTGGGCTGCCATCTATGGGGTTGCGCAGAGTCGGACACGACTAAAGCGATGTAGCAGCAGCAAAATACTTTGAACAAGAATTCCTATCTTGGGCTATTCCTAGGAAACCCAACCTGAGATAGTCATTTTAGTCTCTCCATAGTGCTCCTTTTTAAGCAATCCCATGACTTCAACAAAAGCCAATATACTGCCTTTCAAACTAATATGCTCCCACTCATATCTCTTGTCTAAATTTCAGACTGAGAAGGGCAACTGACTACTTTTTTAGATTTTGTTAAATTTAGGAGTACCTCTTTTCTAATCTCTCCCTCTTTTCACTGGGAGAGATTATATTTTGGTATTTTTTAATTGCAGTGAATTAGAAATTTTAGGATCATAGAAGTCTGAGGTCAACTGAAAGCTTCATATACTATTTGTGTGTTATATGTGTTAGCTGCTCAGTTGTGTCTGACTCTTTGCGATCCCATGGACTGTAACCTGTCAGGGAAATAGTCTTGTGAGTATAACATATTCCTATGGACACATCAAGATTGTGCATAGCAGCATAAATCACATAGACTTGAGTTATGTATACTTTCTGAAGTTTTCATCTTCTTGAGAAAGCCTATCAGTGTTCAAGAAAATGAAAGTGATGTTATTATAGGGAAAATTGCTGCATTGAAATAAAAAAACAAAAAACCAAATCATTCCAAACAATACTTTGATCATTCTTAGCAATAGGTTACTTGCTATAAGCCTCACAATACTGTTATGCTACAGCATAGTACAGTTAATCTGCCTGCTAGAAGCATTCCTTGAGATCCTTGGGCAGAGCTTAATTTGGCGAACAGACCTCTGTTACAATCTCATCGCATTACATTTCAATTGTTTGTTTCCTTGTTTTGCATCCTCGATCGTCCCTTGAGGATACAGATTATATTTTTTCAACTTTTCTTGATTAATAGTAGATACTCAATAAATACTGCTTTTTGAAAGAATGTAAAAAATGAAGAACACAAGAAAAATAGAAAAAGAAGGATTCACAGGCTAAAGAAGAGTTGACTTAGCTTTTGACTATCAGTTATTAATTTATTGCCCCTCGGCTCTTCATGTACCTTTCAATATATCCTTTGTATTAAGGAAATTCCTCCCCTATATCTCCTTTAAAGTGAGTATAATGTTAAGCTCCCACCCAGGAAAGAACACTGGACAGACATAGCAGGAGGAAGAAGCTATCTTGCAGTTTCCTGTGTGGCAGTGGGGCTTGGTGGTGTGGTATCAGAACACTGGGTGTCTCTTGACCCAGCCATAGCCCCCAAACACGGTTCTTACAGCCTTGGCCTGGCCACCAGCTTCCCATAGTCATCTTGGCATGGAAGCCAGAGCTACTATATTCCTGTATCTCTGAAGGCCTCTTCCACCCACCAGCAACTCAGACTCCCATGTCATTGGTTGCTATTCACCCACTCCCCACCTGTATTATGGAAGTTGCCTGTTTCTTGCCCGGCAACTCCAGACCAGCCCAGGCCTGATGGAACCAGTGAAATTCTTTATTATCCAGTGGCCAAGCCACACCTCCTCCAAGTCTGAATGCCTTCCAAGTTTGGGCTTCCTTGGTGCTCTCGCTCTGCCCTAGGGTGCCATAGAGCATTTTCCTTGTATCTTGTGGTTACTCTTTTATTATATTTAAAGCTTCGTTATGTTCATCTTCCCCCTTTAAACCTTCTGTGTGGTTTCTACATCCTTCTTGTATTCAGACTGCTGCAATCTGTGTTGCATCATACCTTTGACAGGTTAGCCTAAGTGGCATACCTAAAGCTAGATCCCCACATTAGTTTGTTTATCAAAATATATTGGAGCCTAAAGAAAAGTCAGAAAGAACTTTCACTATTTAATTCTTGGCCGTAAATTGTTGTGTTTACTTTCAATCTGGTTAGTATTCCAGATTAGATATTTATGGGTTTTTTTGTTTTGTTTTTGCTTAAGACTTGTCATAAAACAACCATTTTGACCTGTGAGCCTTATAGACATACTTAAAAGCAAATGGAGATGTGGCATCCACATGTGTAAAACTAAAGATCTTTTATTCATTCTGTTGGAAAGATTATTTTGGAATATTTGGGAAAAAAGACACTACCAAAATCAGATGTAGGCTAATCAAAAACATGAGTAAGGATACACAAAGCCAATCAAAGACATTGAAGAGAGCCATTAAGCTTGCTATGAATCTGTCAGATTTGACTATTTCAGTTTTTGCCTGCTATAGAAATGATGCTTTCAAGCAGCAGATTTAGTCTTCTCAGTTCCCTAAGTATATCAGTTAAGATTCTGTTGCATGTGACAGAAAATCAATCCTAACTGGCTTAAAAAATAAGAGAAATTTATTAGTTCACATAGCTTGAAAAATCCAGATATAGTTTCATTTTAAGTGTGGTTTGGTCAGGGGATCAAACAGTGTCATCAGGACTTCATCCTCCTCTTTCCTTCTTATCTTCTATTCTGTTGCCTTCATTCTTCATCTCTACATGAAAAAGAATGTCACCCAGAAGATCTAAGCCTACGTCATCCTATGTAAGCACAGTAGAAGTGAAAACTTTCTCTGGGAACTCCCATCAAATACTGGCATTCATTTTGATGGAACAGTCTAGGTTACATGCCTAACCATGAACTAAAGGACTAGTAGAGCAGGGGTTGTGCTCCTTTTATTTCTTTATTTTTTGAGATTGGATCATTGTTGGAGCCAGACAGAGTTAGTAAGGGATGATTCTCTAGAGAGTCTTAGAGAAATCTTGTCTAAAGTATGGTACCCTAAAGAACAGATAAATGCTTGGTTGGCAAGTAACAAATCTTCACTGAATTAAGAAAATCCTAAACCAGTCTTCCTGACTGTCAGCACCCCATGGCAGTCAGTCTATTTGGACAAATCTTGCTGCCCCTAACCCAAGCATTCAACATGACCAATATGAGCACCAATGTGTATACCAAGCCACAATCTGACCCTAATCCTTGCCAATAATACATTCCTCTGGCAACTGGTGGATTCTTCCATTGAAATATGCAGACCACCTGTCAGGTCTGCTAGACTTTTAATAAAGGAGTCCAGTGTGGCCAGCAGTCTTTGTGTACTTAACCCACATGGAAAAGCAGCTTGTGTGTTTTTGAAAACAACTTGTCTTTGTTAACTGCTTTTGGTCATTCATTGTGCTTTAAGGGTCTCAAATTTGCCAACTTAAGACGATAAGAGCAGATGATGGAGGGAGGATGCCTTTGGCTTCTCATCTCCATTTTACCCATTGAAGATAAAGTTATTTACTGAGTGTTTCATCATGAGAAACGCTGGACTGGATGAAAAACAAGCTGGAGTCAAGATTGCCAGGAGAAGTATCAATAACCTCAGGTAAGCAAATGACACCACACTTATGGCAGAAAGCAAAGAACTAAAGAGCCCCTTGATGAAAGTGAAAGAGGAGAGTGAAAAAGTTGGCTTACAGCTCAACATTCAGAAAACAAAGATCGTGGCGTCTGATCCCATCAGTTCATGTCAAATAGATGGGGAAAGAGTGGAAACAATGACAGACTATTTGGGGGGCTCCAAAATCACTGCAGATGGTGACTGCAGCCATGAAATTAAAAGATGCTGGCTCCTTGGAAGAAACGCTATGACCAACTTAGCATATTAAAAAGCAGAGACATTACTTTATCAAAGATTGTCAGTCTAGTCAAAGCTATGATTTTTCCAGTAGTCATGTATGGATGTGAGAGTTGGACTGTAAAGAAAGCTGAGCACTGAAGAATTGATGCTTTTGAACTGGTGTTGGAGAAGACTGTTTAGAGTCCTTTGGACTGCAAGCAGATCCAACCAGTCCATACTAAAGGAAATCAATCCTGAGTATTCATTGGAAGGACTGATGTTAAAGCTGAAACTCCNATGATTCTCTAGAGAGTCTTAGAGAAATCTTGTCTAAAGTATGGTACCCTAAAGAACAGATAAATGCTTGGTTGGCAAGTAACAAATCTTCACTGAATTAAGAAAATCCTAAACCAGTCTTCCTGACTGTCAGCACCCCATGGCAGTCAGTCTATTTGGACAAATCTTGCTGCCCCTAACCCAAGCATTCAACATGACCAATATGAGCACCAATGTGTGTACCAAGCCACAATCTGACCCTAATCCTTGCCAATAATACATTCCTCTGGCAACTGGTGGATTCTTCCATTGAAATATGCAGACCACCTGTCAGGTCTGCTAGACTTTTAATAAAGGAGTCCAGTGTGGCCAGCAGTCTTTGTGTACTTAACCCACATGGAAAAGCAGCTTGTGTGTTTTTGAAAACAACTTGTCTTTGTTAACTGCTTTTGGTCATTCATTGTGCTTTAAGGGTCTCAAATTTGCCAACTTAAGACGATAAGAGCAGATGATGGAGGGAGGATGCCTTTGGCTTCTCATCTCCATTTTACCCATTGAAGATAAAGTTATTTACTGAGTGTTTCATCATGAGAAACGCTGGACTGGATGAAAAACAAGCTGGAGTCAAGATTGCCAGGAGAAATATCAATAACCTCAGGTAAGCAAATGACACCACACTTATGGCAGAAAGCAAAGAACTAAAGAGCCCCTTGATGAAAGTGAAAGAGGAGAGTGAAAAAGTTGGCTTACAGCTCAACATTCAGAAAACAAAGATCGTGGCGTCTGATCCCATCAGTTCATGTCAAATAGATGGGGAAAGAGTGGAAACAATGACAGACTATTTGGGGGGCTCCAAAATCACTGCAGATGGTGACTGCAGCCATGAAATTAAAAGATGCTGGCTCCTTGGAAGAAACGCTATGACCAACTTAGCATATTAAAAAGCAGAGACATTACTTTATCAAAGATTGTCAGTCTAGTCAAAGCTATGATTTTTCCAGTAGTCATGTATGGATGTGAGAGTTGGACTGTAAAGAAAGCTGAGCACTGAAGAATTGATGCTTTTGAACTGGTGTTGGAGAAGACTGTTTAGAGTCCTTTGGACTGCAAGCAGATCCAACCAGTCCATACTAAAGGAAATCAATCCTGAGTATTCATTGGAAGGACTGATGTTAAAGCTGAAACTCCAATACTTTGGCCACCTGATGCGAAGAGCAGACTCATTTGAAAAGACACTTATGCTGGGAAAGATTGAAGGTAGGAGGAGAAGGGAACACAGAGGATGAGATGGTTGGATGGCATCACTGACTCAATGGATATGAGTTTGAGTAAACTCTGGAAGTTGGTGTTGGACAGGAAGGACTCGTGTGCTGCAGTCTATGGGGTAGCAAAAAGTTGGACATGAATGAGCGACTGAGCTGAACTGAACTGATCCTAAGTTGTGNTGAGTTTGAGTAAACTCTGGAAGTTGGTGTTGGACAGGGAGGACTCGTGTGCTGCAGTCTATGGGGTAGCAAAAAGTTGGACATGAATGAGCGACTGAGCTGAACTGAACTGATCCTAAGTTGTGAGCATACTTTATGTAATTTTATATTATGTATGTATGAACTTTATTTATATGAAATTATTTTATCCTCACCATAAACCTGTGAAATAGATACTGTACTTATAAATGAGGAAACTGAGGTTGAAGAACTTAGGCAATTTGGCCAATGACACACAAGTATAAAGAGGTGGATCAGGAATTCTCCTTCAGGTAGTTTGACTTTGAAACTTGTCTTCACAACCATCACACAGTGCTACCTCTTATGGGCACCAATAGAGTCATCCTTGGTTCATTTCTCATAACTTGGTGCTTGATGTGTGCTGACTATTTTATTAAGGAATTGGCCTTTTCAGATTGAACATAGGGGCACAGCTTTTTAGTGTCTTTGGTGTTTTTGCACAGTTGCTTAAATATATAAGGCTCATTTTGGGTACAAAAACAGGGTCAGAAACAGATCCTGTTTAACTTCCTTTGTTTACCAAAGCATTTTCCTTTTTTAATTGAAGCATAGTTGGTTTATAATGTTGTGTTAATTTCAGGTGTATAGCAAAGTGATTCTGTTTTATGTATNGATGTTACCTGGTGTCATCTCTTAGAAATTTTATACATCTTGATCATGGGTCTTTTTAACATTTCTTGAGGGCTGAAGGACCCCTCTATAGCTAGGTGACCTATTCTTCTGTTGGACAGTTGTGATTATCTTCAGGACATTTAAATCTAGAGCTATGGACAGTGTCCTATTACTTATCCCGTGGTGGAGCAGTCATTTCCTTTGGCTCCTGCAGCAGTTTGTCTGAATGTGTATGCTGGCAATAGCAATGTGATACACTCTAATGGATGGTTTATTTGCCTCTTTCTCCCATCAGACTGAGTTCTTGGGGATGAGGGGTCTGTCTTTCATTTGTTTAGTCCCCAGCATGATTCCTTTTGGATATAGATGCCTACTTAATGTTAATGTACTAGACCCATACTAACCAAGGGTAATCCCTCTAACAATTGACAAGTCATCAAAACTTTGAAGACAACTCTGATTATAAACATGCCTCAAATAATATTTATGCATCTATAAATAGTATTATTTGTAGAAATACAGCCTGGTATATATTTTTAACCATTCAGTTTTACTGTCTGTTCTAGTAAATGTTTATATTTTATGCTTATTCCAGCTTGTGTACATCTTGAATGAGTCATAACCGTGTTAACTGAAAGTGCTGGTTACCTCCTTAAGTCACTATTTGAAAGCTTGCTGGTATCTGTGGCTTATCAGAGGGATTTCTGTATTCATTCCAGACCGACTATGATTTCTTTCTCTTGAGGGAAAGCTTTTCTTCTTGGTAGCTCTTGGGCCTAATGTAGTGCCTAGCACTATGTCAAGTTTCACTGTTGTTTACCCACTGATGCATAATTTAATATTTCCACTAAAAACTTAAAGTCAATCATTTTTCTTAGAGAAAAGGTGAATCTATGTTACTTTCATCTTTCCCCAAATAACTAGAGGGGACCTAGGGTTAGGGTTCCTCTGGGAATTTAGCATAGTTAGAATCAATTTGTCTTTTTTAGCATAGTTAGAATCAATTTTTGCTTATGATTATTTCTTTCATTTCTTGAGTGCAAATTTTGAGTTATTTTAGAAACTGAATTTTGGAACTTCTGAGCCTTACCATTAACCAAGTCATTTAACAGTTTGAAAATGCTTTCAGAGAGAGAGATTCAGGGTTTCCAGAGGAAGTAATTTTCCTTCTCACCACTGACTAGAACTTTGGAAACTGCCTTTTTACCTCCTGAGGTTAGTGATAGCAGTGAGTGGTTTCTGTATCTATTCTAAACGGAGCCTTCCACAGCAGTGGTGTAAAGCTTGCATGCACGTCCCTGAACATCCTGTTAATTAAGAATTCACAGCCTTGTTTCTCCTTCATCCTCTTCAGCGGCCTGTACTGTCAGGTTCTGCTCCTCTTCCTTAGTAACAGAAACTGAACTTAGAATTCCAAGTGGAGGCGTCACTCCCCGAGGAGGCTGAGAACACCACACTCCTCTGAACTTGTTCTCTCTCAGAGCATCTGTCAGTAATAGCTCACTTGTTAAAAGGTGGACATTTCACCATTCTGTCACTCGCTGAGAAATAGTGTTTGCCCCTTGGACAAGTGGTGTCTCTGTAGAAGGAAGTGTACTAGAAACCCTTGAAGTTAATAAACCATCATGCCACACACAAACATTTTCCTGAAGTTGCCTATTGGTAGATAACCCTAATTTAAAGTCATTTGGGGATAACTTATTAATAGGTACCCTACTGGGTTGTTATGACTAATGATTAATAAGTTATGTGTTATGATTAATAAGTTAATGTGTTTTAACTGGTTTTCACTATGGTTAAAAGATAATAGTCAAAATTTAGCTATTACTATTTTTATAGTACTAAGTACATAAACAGCATAAATCATATAAGTTGCTGATTATTTGACTAAGTTTCTAGACAGCCTAGGGAGGGAGCAATAATATTATAATTCAGTCAGTTCAAAGATTATAGCCATAAAAATGCAGTTTAACTTGCATTTTATATATTTCTTTTAATAAATTAAGTTGGATACATTTGAATAGAAAACAGATAATTGACTAGAATAAAGGAGCTATCAGATCATTATTAATGAAGGTATGAATGTAAAATGAGCTTGATGTATCATGGTGAAGATGTAAGCTGACACAATCCTGTACATTCTAAGATGTAATATTTTTATTTTCTGTTTTAAAACCTAAAAGAACTAGTATATGTTTAATGAGACATACCAAATATATCTAGACTGTTGATCACTTTTCTAATTAATACTAATTTTGCTTTTATTTTGCATATTTCCAATTTAATGTGCCATTGGAGTGATAACTTTCTTTCAGTTAGAAGAAGCTGATTTTTTCACTTTAATTTCTGTTTCAAAGAGCTAGAGCAACTTGTTTTCCAAAAACAGGTAATCATTAAGGTGGGAAAGACTTCGGTTAAGTTTGAGGTGTTGCTTTAGAAAAGATAGCACAGCCCAGTTTGTAAACTTGCTAATTATCTTGGCATTTTCTGGACCTGGGATAGTTCCAAAATATATCCATATATTTTTACTGTCATAGTCAGAGTTTCTGTGCCAAAACTGACTTAGACAGGCAAAGCTTAGCATGTTTTACAAAAGAGGGTTATTTAAATTTATTTTTAGTAATCCGCCTTCATTTCCTCATTTACCATTACAGACTTGCTGGGGCAGACATGTAATTGTCTTGGAGCTTTTCAGATTTTTGTGTGAAACTGTAAGTATATAATTAAAGGCAATTCCCAGTCTCTCAACTATATTAACTCTGTATTTATTTTTTAAAAAAATATAGGTGATGAGTAGGAACAGGAATATCATTCAAAAAGCAGAATTATACGTAATTTTTACTGTTAAGTATCAAAACTAGGGACCATATTCATCTGTATACATAGATGAAATTTCAGAGGTGTTTCATAAAAGTTGACCACAAAGATGATGTTTTAACAATACTGCCTGTTGTTGTTGTGGAAGTTCAGTCAAGATGTAATGGTTTTACAAAGATGCTGGGAAGTGTTAGGCCTCTGGATATATAGCTGTCCTCCAGTATCTCCAGGTGATTGATTCCAGGATTCCCAGGGATACCAAAATGAATGGATTCTCAAGTTCTTTAAATGAAATGACCTAGTATTGCATATAACCTAGGCACATCCTCCCATTTACTTTAAATTATCTCTGGATTACTTAACATGCCTAACACAATATAAATAAATATAAATACTCACAAAGACACATGCATGCTGTACTTTGTCACTCAGTTGTATCCAACTTTTTGCGACCCCATGGACTGTATCACACCAGGCTCCTCTGCCCATGGGGATCCTCCAGGCAAGAATACTGGAGTGGGTTGTCATGCCCTCTTTCAGAGGATCTTCCTAACCCAGGTACTGGATTCTTTACAATCTGAGCCATGAGATGTAAATGCTATAAAATAGATGCTGGTGAGAGGCAAATTCAAATTTTGCTTTTTGGAACTTTCTGTATTTTTCTTTTTTATATATGATTGGAGATACAGAACTTGTAGATAGAGAGACTGATTGTATTTCAAACATAGAGACCACAGAGTTTCCTGGCAGATTTGCTGTAGTTTTGAGAGAAATAGTGGAGTCAAGAATGGTAAGAATGACCCCGAGAGATTTGGTCTAAGCAACTGGAAGGATGAAGTCACCATCCTATGACAGGTGGAGCAGGTTTTGGGGGAAAATGTTGAGCTTTAGAAATGTTAATCTTGAGGTGTCTGTTACACATGAATGTAGAATATTTTCCTTTTGTTCCCTAAGATCCTTTCTCTAGTCTTCTTTACTTTGCTCCCTGCCCCAGGAAACTGATGTATGCTCATTTCATCAGTGGGATCCCTTTGCTCTTCAGCCTCTGATTATGTTTAGCTTATGAGGAGCACAGAGATTAGAGAGAAAGGAGACTGATCTATAGACTGGATCTATTTTATTGGCTTCCTCACAGTGAAGTTTTACTCAAGGTCTCTGTGTTCCCCAATGTTATTAATACTTCTAGTCTTCTGGTGGTCTCGTCTACACAGTTCTAACCTTCCACTTTCTAGTAACAATCCCTTTCCCTCATCACTTCATACTTATAGTCTTAATAACTCTCCTGCTAAGGACCCAGAGTCACTGCAGTATGTACTATGAGGCTCCTAGGCTATGCTCACACCTTTGTGAATGGTTATCTTGTCAATAAGCCCTCTTCAAATATCTAATTTTAGTGTGCCTGTTTCTGTTTCGGTATGATATAATATACGAGTTGTGTTGAAGAGTAACAGGTTGATTATACAGGTCTGGAGTTCAGAATAGAGGTCTGGCTTAGAGGTATAAGTTGGGAATTCAGTTCAGTTCAGTCACTCAGTAGTGTCCGACTCTGTGACCCCATGAACCGCCACACGCCAGGCCTCCCTGTCCATCACCAACTCCTGGAGTCTACCCATGTCCATCGAGTCAGTGATGCCATCCAACCATCTCATCCTCTGTCTTCCCCTTCTCCTCCTGCCCTCAATCTTTCCCGGCATCAGGGTCTTTTCAAATGAGTCAGCTCTCCACATCAGGTGGACAAAGTATAGGAGTTTCAGCTGCAACATCAGCCCTTCCAAAGAACACCCAGGACTGATCTCCTTTAGGATGGACTGGTTGGATCTCCTTGCAGTCCAAGGGACTCTCAAGAGTCTTCTCCAACACCACAGTTCAAAGCATCAGTTCTTCAGCATTCAGCTTTCTTTATAGTACAACTCTCACATCCATACATGACCACTGGAAAAACCATAGCCTTGACTAGATAGACCTTTGTTGGCAAAGTAATGTCTCTGCTTTTGAATATGCTATCTAGGTTGGTCATAACTCTCCTTCCAAGGAGTAAGTGTCTTTTAATTTCATGGCTTCAATCACCATCTGCAGTGATTTTGGAGCCCAGAAAAATAAAGTCTGACACTGTTTCCACTGTTTCCCCATCTATTTCCCATGAAGTGATGGGACTGGATGCCATGATCTTTGTTTTCTGAATGCTGAGCTTTAAGCCAACTTTTTCACTCCTCTTTCACTTTCATCAAGAGGCTTTTTAGTTCTTCTTCACTTTCTGCCATAAGGGTGGTGTCATCTGCATATCTGAGGTTATTGATATTTCTCCCGGCAATCTTGATTCCAGCTTGTNGTGATTTAACCAGCCTGGATTTTCACATGATGAACTACTCTGCATGTAAGTTAAATAAGCAGGGTGACAAAATACAGCCTTGATGTATTCCTTTCCCAATTTTGAACCAGTCAATACCATGTCCAGTTCTACCTGTTGCTTCTTGATGTGCATACAGGTTTTGCAGGAGGCAGGTAAGGTGATTTGGTATTCTCATCTCTTTAAGAATTTTCTAGTTTATTGTGATCCACACAGTCAAAGACTTTAGTGTAGTTAATGAAGCAGATGTTTTTGAAATTCTCTTACTTTTCCTGTGACTCAGCAGATGTTGGCAATTTGATCTCTGCTTTCTCTGCCTGTTCTGAATGCAGTTTGTACATCTGAAAGTTCTCAGTTCATGTACTGTGGTAACCTAGCTTGGAGAATTTTGAGCATCACCTTGGTAGAATGTGAAATGAGCATGATTTTATGGTAGTTTGAACATTTTCTGGCATTGCCCTTCTTTGGGATTGGAATGAAAACTGACCTTTTTCAGTCCTGTGGCCATTGCTGAGTTTTCCAAATCTGGTAGCATATTTAATGCAGCACTTTAACAGTATTATCTTTTAAGATTTGATGTTACCTGGTGTCATCTCTTAGAAATTTTATACATCTTGATCATGGGTCTTTTTAACATTTCTTGAGGGCTGAAGGACCCCTCTATAGCTAGGTGACCTATTCTTCTGTTGGACAGTTGTGATTATCTTCAGGACATTTAAATCTAGAGCTATGGACAGTGTCCTATTACTTATCCTGTGGTGGAGCAGTCATTTCCTTTGGCTCCTGCAGCAGTTTGTCTGAATGTGTATGCTGGCAATAGCAATGTGATATACTCTAAAGGATGGTTTATTTGCCTCTTTCTCCCATCAGACTGAGTTCTTGGGGATGAGGGGTCTGTCTTTCATTTGTTTAGCCCCCAGCATGATTCCTTTTGGATATAGATGCCTACTTAATGTTAATGTACTAGACCCATACTAACCAAGGCTAATC
Organism: Raphicerus campestris; assembly: GCA_006410735.1. Classification (NCBI taxonomy): domain Eukaryota; kingdom Metazoa; phylum Chordata; class Mammalia; order Artiodactyla; family Bovidae; genus Raphicerus; species Raphicerus campestris. Next base: position 121,999 of record SJYW01021183.1, on the reverse strand, counting down.
CCTCTAATAATTGACAAGTCATCAAAACTTTGAAGACAACTCTGATTATAAACATGCCTCAAATAATATTTATGCATCCATAAATAGTATTATTTGTGGAAATACAGCCTGGTATATATTTTTAACCATTCAGTTTTACTGTCTGTTCTAGTAAATGTTTATATTTTATGCTTATTCCAGCTTGTGTACATCTTGAATGAAGCATAACAGTGTTAACTGAAAGTGCTGGTTACCTCCTTAAGTCACTATTTGAAAGCTTGCTGGTATCTGTGGCTTATCAGAGGGATTTCTGTATTCATTCCAGACCGACTATGATTTCTTTCTCTTGAGGGAAAGCTTTTCTTCTTGGTAGCTCTTGGGCCTAATGTAGTGCCTAGCACTATGTAAAGTTTCACTGTTGTTTACCCACTGATGCATAATTTAATATTTCCACTAAAAACTTAAAGTCAATCATTTTTCTTAGAGAAAAGGTGAATCTATGTTACTTTCATCTTTCCCCAAATAACTAGAGGGGACCTAGGGTTAGGGTTCCTCTGGGAATTTAGCATAGTTAGAATCAATTTGTCTTTAGTATTTTTGCTTATGATTATTTCTTTCATTTCTTGAGTGCAAATTTTGAGTTATTTTAGAAACTGAATTTTGGAACTTCTGAGCCTTACCATTAACCAAGTCATTTAACAGTTTGAAAATGCTTTCAGAGAGAGAGATTCAGGGTTTCCAGAGGAAGTAATTTTCCTTCTCACCACTGACTAGAACTTTGGAAACTGCCTTTTTACCTCCTGAGGTTAGTGATAGCAGTGAGTGGTTTCTGTATCTATTCTAAACGGAGCCTTCCACAGCAGTGGTGTAAAGCTTGCATGCACGTCCCTGAACATCCTGTTAATTAAGAATTCACAGCCTTGTTTATCCTTCATCCTCTTCAGCGGCCTGTACTGTCAGGTTCTGCTCCTCTTCCTTAGTAACAGAAACTGAACTTAGAATTCCAAGTGGAGGCGTCACTCCCCGAGGAGGCTGAGAACACCACACTCCTCTGAACTTGTTCTCTCTCAGAGCATCTGTCAGTAATAGCTCACTTGTTAAAAGGTGGACATTTCACCATTCTGTCACTCGCTGAGAAATAGTGTTTGCCCCTTGGACAAGTGGTGTCTCTGTAGAAGGAAGTGTACTAGAAACCCTTGAAGTTAATAAACCATCATGCCACACACAAACATTTTCCTGAAGTTGCCTATTGGTAGATAACCCTAATTTAAAGTCATTTGGGGATAACTTATTAATAGGTACCCTACTGGGTTGTTATGACTAATGATTAATAAGTTATGTGTTATGATTAATAAGTTAATGTGTTTTAACTGGTTTTCACTATGGTTAAAAGATAATAGTCAAAATTTAGCTATTACTATTTTTATAGTACTAAGTACATAAACAGCATAAATCATATAAGTTGCTGATTATTTGACTAAGTTTCTAGACAGCCTAGGGAGGGAGCAATAATATTATAATTCAGTCAGTTCAAAGATTATAGCCATAAAAATGCAGTTTAACTTGCATTTTATATATTTCTTTTAATAAATTAAGTTGGATACATTTGAATAGAAAACAGATAATTGACTAGAATAAAGGAGCTATCAGATCATTATTAATGAAGGTATGAATGTAAAATGAGCTTGATGTATCATGGTGAAGATGTAAGCTGACACAATCCTGTACATTCTAAGATGTAATATTTTTATTTTCTGTTTTAAAACCTAAAAGAACTAGTATATGTTTAATGAGACATACCAAATATATCTAGACTGTTGATCACTTTTCTAATTAATACTAATTTTGCTTTTATTTTGCATATTTCCAATTTAATGTGCCATTGGAGTGATAACTTTCTTTCAGTTAGAAGAAGCTGATTTTTTCACTTTAATTTCTGTTTCAAAGAGCTAGAGCAACTTGTTTTCCAAAAACAGGTAATCATTAAGGTGGGNTCATAACCGTGTTAACTGAAAGTGCTGGTTACCTCCTTAAGTCACTATTTGAAAGCTTGCTGGTATCTGTGGCTTATCAGAGGGATTTCTGTATTCATTCCAGACCGACTATGATTTCTTTCTCTTGAGGGAAAGCTTTTCTTCTTGGTAGCTCTTGGGCCTAATGTAGTGCCTAGCACTATGTAAAGTTTCACTGTTGTTTACCCACTGATGCATAATTTAATATTTCCACTAAAAACTTAAAGTCAATCATTTTTCTTAGAGAAAAGGTGAATCTATGTTACTTTCATCTTTCCCCAAATAACTAGAGGGGACCTAGGGTTAGGGTTCCTCTGGGAATTTAGCATAGTTAGAATCAATTTGTCTTTTTTAGCATAGTTAGAATCAATTTTTGCTTATGATTATTTCTTTCATTTCTTGAGTGCAAATTTTGAGTTATTTTAGAAACTGAATTTTGGAACTTCTGAGCCTTACCATTAACCAAGTCATTTAACAGTTTGAAAATGCTTTCAGAGAGAGAGATTCAGGGTTTCCAGAGGAAGTAATTTTCCTTCTCACCACTGACTAGAACTTTGGAAACTGCCTTTTTACCTCCTGAGGTTAGTGATAGCAGTGAGTGGTTTCTGTATCTATTCTAAACGGAGCCTTCCACAGCAGTGGTGTAAAGCTTGCATGCACGTCCCTGAACATCCTGTTAATTAAGAATTCACAGCCTTGTTTATCCTTCATCCTCTTCAGCGGCCTGTACTGTCAGGTTCTGCTCCTCTTCCTTAGTAACAGAAACTGAACTTAGAATTCCAAGTGGAGGCGTCACTCCCCGAGGAGGCTGAGAACACCACACTCCTCTGAACTTGTTCTCTCTCAGAGCATCTGTCAGTAATAGCTCACTTGTTAAAAGGTGGACATTTCACCATTCTGTCACTCGCTGAGAAATAGTGTTTGCCCCTTGGACAAGTGGTGTCTCTGTAGAAGGAAGTGTACTAGAAACCCTTGAAGTTAATAAACCATCATGCCACACACAAACATTTTCCTGAAGTTGCCTATTGGTAGATAACCCTAATTTAAAGTCATTTGGGGATAACTTATTAATAGGTACCCTACTGGGTTGTTATGACTAATGATTAATAAGTTATGTGTTATGATTAATAAGTTAATGTGTTTTAACTGGTTTTCACTATGGTTAAAAGATAATAGTCAAAATTTAGCTATTACTATTTTTATAGTACTAAGTACATAAACAGCATAAATCATATAAGTTGCTGATTATTTGACTAAGTTTCTAGACAGCCTAGGGAGGGAGCAATAATATTATAATTCAGTCAGTTCAAAGATTATAGCCATAAAAATGCAGTTTAACTTGCATTTTATATATTTCTTTTAATAAATTAAGTTGGATACATTTGAATAGAAAACAGATAATTGACTAGAATAAAGGAGCTATCAGATCATTATTAATGAAGGTATGAATGTAAAATGAGCTTGATGTATCATGGTGAAGATGTAAGCTGACACAATCCTGTACATTCTAAGATGTAATATTTTTATTTTCTGTTTTAAAACCTAAAAGAACTAGTATATGTTTAATGAGACATACCAAATATATCTAGACTGTTGATCACTTTTCTAATTAATACTAATTTTGCTTTTATTTTGCATATTTCCAATTTAATGTGCCATTGGAGTGATAACTTTCTTTCAGTTAGAAGAAGCTGATTTTTTCACTTTAATTTCTGTTTCAAAGAGCTAGAGCAACTTGTTTTCCAAAAACAGGTAATCATTAAGGTGGGAAAGACTTCGGTTAAGTTTGAGGTGTTGCTTTAGAAAAGATAGCACAGCCCAGTTTGTAAACTTGCTAATTATCTTGGCATTTTCTGGACCTGGGATAGTTCCAAAATATATCCATATATTTTTACTGTCATAGTCAGAGTTTCTGTGCCAAAACTGACTTAGACAGGCAAAGCTTAGCATGTTTTACAAAAGAGGGTTATTTAAATTTATTTTTAGTAATCCGCCTTCATTTCCTCATTTACCATTACAGACTTGCTGGGGCAGACATGTAATTGTCTTGGAGCTTTTCAGATTTTTGTGTGAAACTGTAAGTATATAATTAAAGGCAATTCCCAGTCTCTCAACTATATTAACTCTGTATTTATTTTTTAAAAAAATATAGGTGATGAGTAGGAACAGGAATATCATTCAAAAAGCAGAATTATACGTAATTTTTACTGTTAAGTATCAAAACTAGGGACCATATTCATCTGTATACATAGATGAAATTTCAGAGGTGTTTCATAAAAGTTGACCACAAAGATGATGTTTTAACAATACTGCCTGTTGTTGTTGTGGAAGTTCAGTCAAGATGTAATGGTTTTACAAAGATGCTGGGAAGTGTTAGGCCTCTGGATATATAGCTGTCCTCCAGTATCTCCAGGTGATTGATTCCAGGATTCCCAGGGATACCAAAATGAATGGATTCTCAAGTTCTTTAAATGAAATGACCTAGTATTGCATATAACCTAGGCACATCCTCCCATTTACTTTAAATTATCTCTGGATTACTTAACATGCCTAACACAATATAAATAAATATAAATACTCACAAAGACACATGCATACTGTACTTTGTCACTCAGTTGTATCCAACTTTTTGCGACCCCATGGACTGTATCACACCAGGCTCCTCTGCCCATGGGGATTCTCCAGGCAAGAATACTGGAGTGGGTTGTCATGCCCTCTTTCAGAGGATCTTCCTAACCCAGGTACTGGATTCTTTACAATCTGAGCCATGAGATGTAAATGCTATAAAATAGATGCTGGTGAGAGGCAAATTCAAATTTTGCTTTTTGGAACTTTCTGTATTTTTCTTTTTTATATATGATTGGAGATACAGAACTTGTAGATAGAGAGACTGATTGTATTTCAAACATAGAGACCACAGAGTTTCCTGGCAGATTTGCTGTAGTTTTGAGAGAAATAGTGGAGTCAAGAATGGTAAGAATGACCCCGAGAGATTTGGTCTAAGCAACTGGAAGGATGAAGTCACCATCCTATGACAGGTGGAGCAGGTTTTTGGGGAAAATGTTGAGCTTTAGAAATGTTAATCTTGAGGTGTCTGTTACACATGAATGTAGAATATTTTCCTTTTGTTCCCTAAGATCCTTTCTCTAGTCTTCTTTACTTTGCTCCCTGCCCCAGGAAACTGATGTATGCTCATTTCATCAGTGGGATCCCTTTGCTCTTCAGCCTCTGATTATGTTTAGCTTATGAGGAGCACAGAGATTAGAGAGAAAGGAGACTGATCTATAGACTGGATCTATTTTATTGGCTTCCTCACAGTGAAGTTTTACTCAAGGTCTCTGTGTTCCCCAATGTTATTAATACTTCTAGTCTTCTGGTGGTCTCGTCTACACAGTTCTAACCTTCCACTTTCTAGTAACAATCCCTTTCCCTCATCACTTCATACTTATAGTCTTAATAACTCTCCTGCTAAGGACCCAGAGTCACTGCAGTATGTACTATGAGGCTCCTAGGCTATGCTCACACCTTTGTGAATGGTTATCTTGTCAATAAGCCCTCTTCAAATATCTAATTTTAGTGTGCCTGTTTCTGTTTCGGTATGATATAATATACGAGTTGTGTTGAAGAGTAACAGGTTGATTATACAGGTCTGGAGTTCAGAATAGAGGTCTGGCTTAGAGGTATAAGTTGGGAATTCAGTTCAGTTCAGTCACTCAGTAGTGTCCGACTCTGTGACCCCATGAACCGCCACACGCCAGGCCTCCCTGTCCATCACCAACTCCTGGAGTCTACCCATGTCCATCGAGTCAGTGATGCCATCCAACCATCTCATCCTCTGTCTTCCCCTTCTCCTCCTGCCCTCAATCTTTCCCGGCATCAGGGTCTTTTCAAATGAGTCAGCTCTCCACATCAGGTGGACAAAGTATAGGAGTTTCAGCTGCAACATCAGCCCTTCCAAAGAACACCCAGGACTGATCTCCTTTAGGATGGACTGGTTGGATCTCCTTGCAGTCCAAGGGACTCTCAAGAGTCTTCTCCAACACCACAGTTCAAAGCATCAGTTCTTCAGCATTCAGCTTTCTTTATAGTACAACTCTCACATCCATACATGACCACTGGAAAAACCATAGCCTTGACTAGATAGACCTTTGTTGGCAAAGTAATGTCTCTGCTTTTGAATATGCTATCTAGGTTGGTCATAACTCTCCTTCCAAGGAGTAAGTGTCTTTTAATTTCATGGCTTCAATCACCATCTGCAGTGATTTTGGAGCCCAGAAAAATAAAGTCTGACACTGTTTCCACTGTTTCCCCATCTATTTCCCATGAAGTGATGGGACTGGATGCCATGATCTTTGTTTTCTGAATGCTGAGCTTTAAGCCAACTTTTTCACTCCTCTTTCACTTTCATCAAGAGGCTTTTTAGTTCTTCTTCACTTTCTGCCATAAGGGTGGTGTCATCTGCATATCTGAGGTTATTGATATTTCTCCCGGCAATCTTGATTCCAGCTTGTGTTTCTTCCAGTCCAGTGTTTCTCATGATGTACTCTGCATG
>SJYW01021183.1:92650-109435 GCA_006410735.1 Raphicerus campestris | reverse complement strand
CAGCAGCAGCAGCAGCAGCAGCAGCAGCGTATAAATGGTATTTAAAGTCATGAATCTGAAAGAGACTATTAAGAGGATAAATGTAGGTAGAGAATAGAAAAAAATCAAGTACTGGATTTATTCTGGAAGGAAATAGGAACCTGTAAATTAATCCACGAAGAAGTAACCACTGAGGTTAAAGGAAAACTATTGAGTGCGGTATCATAGCCAAATGAAGAGAGCACAGCAAAAAGGGAGGGTGTGATCAGCTGTATCAAATGCTAATAGCCAAGTATTAACTCCGCTATTTGGCTACCTGATGTGAAGAACTAACTCATTGAAAAAAACCCTGATGCTAGAGCAGATTGAAGGCAGGAGGAGAAGGGATGAGAGAGGACGAGATGGTTGGATGGCATCACTGACTCAAAGGACATGAGTTTGAGTAAACTCTGGGAGTTGGCATTGGACAGGGAGGCCTGGCGTGCTGCAGTCCATGGAGTCACAAAGAGTTGGACATGACTGAGCGACTGAACTGAACTGAAGAGTTATCAGGACAGAGAATTGGCTATTGGATTGAACAACATGACAGAGGTAAACACCCAACTGAAGTAGTTTCAAGAGAGAATGGGTGGTGGGGATTGAACACAAAAGAGTTGCTGTTGTTCAGTCACTCAGTCATGTCCAAATCTTTGTGACCTCCTGGACTGTAGCACGCCAGGCTTTGCTGTCCTTTACCATCTCCCAGAGCTTGCTCAAACTCATGTCCATCGAGTCAGTGATGCCATCCAGCCATCCTGTCCTCTGTCACCCCCTTCTCCTCCTGCCTTCAATCTTTCCCAATATCAGGGTTTTTTCTTATGAGTCGGTTCTTCCCATCAGGTGGCCAAAGTTCTGGAGCTTCAGCTTCAGCATCAGTCCATCCAATGAATATTCAGGACTGATTTGCTCTAGGATTGATTGGTTGGATCTCCTTGCAGTCCAAGGGACTCTCAAGAGGCTTCTCCAACACCACAGTTCAAAAGCATCAATTCTTTGGAGCTCAGCCTTCTTTATGGTCCAACTCTCACATCCATACATGACTACTGGAAAAACCATAGCTTTGACCATATGGACCTTTGTCAGCAAAGTAATGTCTCTGCTTTACACAAAAGAGTACAGATAATTTTTTGAAGAGTTTTGCTGCTGCAATGGGATGTAAAGCAATGGGATGGTATCTGATGACAGGGCGGAATCAACATAAAAATAATGGAGAACTTTTTATACTTATTCTCTTGAGAATCTCTTCTAGACCTAAGACTTTAAGTATGACATGTATGCATACACTTTACTACAAGTGAAATTCCAGGGAATGAAAATAGAATGTGCCAAGGTCTGGATCAGAGGGAAATCATTATGAACTGGGGGAACTGAGTGACTGCAATTAACTCAACATGGCTGTAGGATGGAGCCAGGCAGGCTGAGGCCCTTAGTGCGATAGCCGAAGAGGCTCTGAGTCCTGTCAGTAATGAACATGTGAATGGATCCTCCTTCAGTTGAGACTTGAGTTCTCTGCAGCTTCAGCTGACACCTTGATTATGGCCTTCTGTGTTTCTGAAGAGACCTAGCTAAACCATGCCCAGATTCATAATTTATAAAAACTAAGAGATAATAAAATTTAAATCATTTGATTGTAGAGTCACTAACAAATATAATATTTCAGAAAGTCACTCCAGGTGACGTCAAGGACAGATTAAAGAGAGGCAAGACTGGAAACAGTCACTCCAATAAGGAAGCTGTGTGCAGAAATGCAAGTGAGAAGTGGCAGTTGCAGGTTATTTTACTCCCCTGACACCTTCTGGAATGACCTTTCTCCCTTCTATGTTTCCCTGACGCTGTTAGTCCTCAGAATATTGTGCTCACTTCTGGAGGCCAGCCTAATTTCCATTCCTAGTCTCTCTGACATTGACCCATTCTGCAGTGAAGTCTTCTGTACTCACCTTTATCATAAGAAACATCCCATGGCCCCAAAAATTCTAGAAAAGAAGATTTCAATTTAATTTACTTGGCTGCTTAAAATTCAGCACGTACGTATAAAGTGCCGTACATTATTTGAAAGGTAGCAGATTATACAGTTTTCACCCATCAATATCATAGCATGAATAACTTTGTTAAAATAACAGGAACAGGACCCCGAGAGACCAGAACACAGAACAGATGGCTATTTTCACTCATGAAAGAAAAGCATACTTCCTCCAGTGTCTAATGGCTGGCACATAGTCAATATCCAGTAAATATTGAATGAATTAACAAACTAGTACATAAGAGCTGGTAGGAGGAGATTTTTACATTCAGAAAAGAATATGAGAGCCCAGGAGGAGGTTGGGGTATTAGTGGAAGGAGAAAGTGAGGCATTGAAAAGGAATCTGGGAGAAGGTACCGACTTCGCAGTTTCGTCTAGACCTATCCATACTTAACTATTAAGAAAAAATGGAGACATCATGATAAAGCTGAAGATTAGCATATTGTTCAGAAAATCTGAAGCAGTGCTTTCTGTTGCAGAGAGAGAAAAAAAGGGCTATTTTGTTTCTTAAATATTCATGTGGTAGCTATAGATATAGTTTCTAGAGAAATATCACTTGACTTTGTTAATATCAGGTAAAGGTCAATTGAAAGAGGCTTCCAGTGTGCTCTTTGATTGCAGGTAAAATTCTATAAATTTTCTGATACACGGAATGAAAAGAAGTCCTTCTTATTTTCTCTCTGGTAGGCTTGGAGAATTTTAGTGTAGGGTTGTATTGAAGTGTATCTAATATTATGCTGAATTAGCTGTGTTACACGGACCAGAAGGGATTGTAGGATTATTGCGATTGAAAAAATTCAGCTAATAATGGATATACTAAGCAACAATGCCAAAAGGATTAAATATTTCTTGTTTCCCATTTGTAATTATACAATTGTCATTTCTGTTTAATTTTGGAATGCTCATGGCATGATTTAATTATGAGTTCAATTTCACTATCATATACTGAGGATAGAGATTAAGGGCTTAGTATTTTCTCCAAATTTTGTTATTTTTCATTGGATTTTTCANGTCTGAAGGACATGCAGTGTGTCCATTCACTCAGCTACTCTTAAATCTACCCCATCTAAGCCAGACAAGCATAAATTCTGGAGAACTATTCTGGCCCTCATGGGAAGGCTTTTACTAAATTGCAGAGTGGCATATTGCCATAAACTTAAACTGAGTGAAGACAGAAGGGACAGACCTTTAAACCTATGGTCTTACTGTGAGGCCATGTTAAGAATTCTTCCCTTCCTTACACAATTAGCTTTCTCTTCATGAGGATCCACAGGAAAATTCCCTTTTATGTCAGTATCAGCCCATAGATATGTTATCCTTCACAACTTCTTAGTGTATAAGCACTTAAACTGAATCATTAGCACTTATATAAACACACAATGATTGTGATTCTGCCTTTTGAATTGTTAGCAAGTATAAAGCTAAGGTTGTGACTCTTCTGGAAAGCATACAGGAAATTCTAAACCTATACTTTGAGGCCTAATTTCATGTCTGACTTCAACTTATTTGATGTTATATAATTTACTCTTCATTCTTTTAAGATGGGGAAGGGCAAGGAATCTTCAAAGAACTGATTGGTGGAGAACGGAAGTCAGTAGTTCCCGGATGTAGAAGAGGCATCCACTTGCAGAGAGCAATGCATTGGCCACAGGTATATTCATGCATAGATAACACTTCATAGAAACCCAGGTCATGTTATTATATCTCACTGATGTGTCACCGTCTGTCTGGCACTCATTCTGCCTCCAATGACCCGCGTTTTGTTTCTTCTGGTTCTTCAGGAGAAGAGAGACCTTCTGGAGAATTGGAAGTATTGGGCAAAGGGGTAGGTGAGGAGAAGATGGTGTCTACAGATGTTAAGAAGATAAAATCCATAGGAGTTATGTTGCTTTCAGATCTCCATGCAGCAATTGTTTGACAGAAACATCTGAGTCTGAATCTAACCACCCAGACAAAATATTGGCACTCAGCCACGGAGTGAATATATGTGCTGGGTCGTTGGTCACACAAATGCTTCTTTCACAGCTTGTGTCAAGATCCCTCACTGATTTTGGCAGCAGCAGGTAAGTCACGCTTTCAGGGACATAACTGCATGCTACAGAAATTATAAGCATTAGTTTTCACTAAATGTTAGAGGACCTTTTGCTTTCCTAAAGTAACACTTAAAACATTCTTTTTCAAACTCAGGTCTGTGGAAGAGGCTATTCATTTTCTTTCCTTATCCTGTGATATAAGGAGACTGTGATGTGAGGAAAATGCAAGGAGCTTTTCATGAAGCTAAAGTTATTTCATTTAACAGTCTGTGTTAAGTTCTGAGATCCTATTTTGAGATGCTCGTGCATTGTTTCTTTTATGATACTGTGATAATAGATGTTTAAAAGTGCCCCCTATTGTTAAATAATAATAATAATAATAATGACCTAAATGTGTCTCTAGGGTTGGCAAGCATTGTAGCTCAGGTTGTTTACTGCATAAGGCAGTAAAATTATGTGTGTATTATATGTTTGGTGATTATCCAAATTCTGGAAACCAGAAATTATGTACCAGGATATACTCTTTTTTTCCTCATAGTTCGAAAGTTTAGCTATCANTCATGCATAGATAACACTTCATAGAAACCCAGGTCATGGTATTATATCTCACTGATGTGTCACTGTCTGTCTGGCACTCATTCTGCCTCCAATGACCCGCGTTTTGTTTCTTCTGGTTCTTCAGGAGAAGAGAGACCTTCTGGAGAATTGGAAGTATTGGGCAAAGGGGTAGGTGAGGAGAAGATGGTGTCTACAGATGTTAAGAAGATAAAATCCATAGGAGTTATGTTGCTTTCAGATCTCCATGCAGCAATTGTTTGACAGAAACATCTGAGTCTGAATCTAACCACCCAGACAAAATATTGGCACTCAGCCACGGAGTGAATATATGTGCTGGGTCGTTGGTCACACAAATGCTTCTTTCACAGCTTGTGTCAAGATCCCTCACTGATTTTGGCAGCAGCAGGTAAGTCACGCTTTCAGGGACATAACTGCATGCTACAGAAATTATAAGCATTAGTTTTCACTAAATGTTAGAGGACCTTTTGCTTTCCTAAAGTAACACTTAAAACATTCTTTTTCAAACTCAGGTCTGTGGAAGAGGCTATTCATTTTCTTTCCTTATCCTGTGATATAAGGAGACTGTGATGTGAGGAAAATGCAAGGAGCTTTTCATGAAGCTAAAGTTATTTCATTTAACAGTCTGTGTTAAGTTCTGAGATCCTATTTTGAGATGTTCGTGCATTGTTTCTTTTATGATACTGTGATAATAGATGTTTAAAAGTGCCCCCTATTGCTAAATAATAATAATAATAATAATGACCTAAATGTGTCTCTAGGGTTGGCAAGCATTGTAGCTCAGGTTGTTTACTGCATAAGGCAGTAAAATTATGTGTGTATTATATGTTTGGTGATTATCCAAATTCTGGAAACCAGAAATTATGTACCAGGATATACTCTTTTTTTCCTCATAGTTCGAAAGTTTAGCTATCATTTCCCACTAAACTTTGCCACTTCATAAATGATTCTTGTGAAACATTGTGAAGATGAGAAGGCAATTACCCACAGCTTTGTCAGACAATATGGAATAGAGTAATACGCTTCACTGATGTGAGGAATATGACAGCTGGAACCCTTTAAAAGACAGCCTCTGTAACTCCGGACCTCGAAGCTTCCAGTTGTCAATAGCAACAGAGAAAGAAGCATTGTTGATTGGCACTGGAAGCACTTGGCAGCTTCTCAGATTTATCTGATTCACTGCAACAGAGTGAAAGGCAGAAGGGTTTGTGTGCAGTCTGCTGCCCTACTGTGTGTACAGGAAACAAGGGAAAATTAGTTTCTCCTAGGTTTCTAGTCATCTTTTTATAAAGGCATATATTGTATGATAGATGACCTTTGTGCACACGCCTGAGCTTACACACACAATCTGTGTCAAGTCTGCCTTTTCTGAGCCCTGAGGGCAGACATGTACAACTGAAATGAACGGGATCCGACTTACCGAAGGGTGAGGACAAGCTGTTATTATGCAGTAAGCACACTGGATATAAAATGAGTGCTTCATCATTTTAGAAATTAGATCCCAGGTCATGCAAACAACACCGCTGTATGTCATGGCAAGATTACTGACTACTAGGATAAGGAAACATGCTTTTTAGTGTCACTGAGGTTTGTGTAGAACTCCTAATCCTAACTCAGTGCACTACAGTGAAAAGCTGAATAAACACGTCTCACCCAGGGAAGGGTTTTGTAAGATTGAATGACTACAGGTGATATTTTAAGCAAAACCATCTTTCATCCTCTTTCTACTGGAAAAGTGAAAATTTACCCAGTGTGGGTAAAATATGCTGTAGAATTGGTCATCTTTGTAGAATTCAATTTCCCTGTATATTTCTATAGGAGATTATTTTCAGAATATAGTAAAAATTTTCTGCATGATTCCTGTATTCCTGGATTTGTGAATAATGTTTAATGTGTGAGAATAAAAAGTTACCTGTAGCAATTAATCTCGCTAAGAAAGTCACTTTAATAAGGCATAAAGGTTTGACTTTCCCTTCTGTAAGAACATCACATGGTAAGCTTCTTCTTTACCATGTGCAGCTGGGTTTCAAAACGATGTAAGTATTTTACAAAGGTGTACCTTAACAATGATTTTGGGAAAAAATTTTTTAGATATGGATGAAATAAAAGTCTAATCTTGTTTGAAATGTCAGTAATGATTTCAATAGTTTATTTTTTCCTTGAAAATTTAAGCATTTGATAATACAAATATCACTATCCTATTAAAACTTTCGGGAAACATATAAAATAAATATTAAAATTAAATTCTATTAGCTTTTGTAACAATACATGTCTTTTTCCTTGTGCCCCTTCTCTTTCTTTTCTTCCACTTCACGTTACATCCTTACTACCTATGACCTTTAACTTTTCTCTCCTCTTTCAGTATTTCTTTCTTCCAGTTGCTCAGATCTCTGATTATAAAGTCTGCCTTCTTCTCCTGTGTAGTAGTACTGATTGTGAGGGAGTGTGTTGCTAAGATGAAATGTCCATATCTGGAAACTTTTGAGACTGCCTTTTAAGGAAATTTTAAAAATTAATGCTACCTGGAAGGAAAGAAATAGTTGTGATTTCCTCTTGGGGACCTTTCTAAAATGATGACATCACTTTCTGTCAAGGAAAATCTTGATAGAAAACTCATTCATAGAATACATATAATTTCCAAACAAATAAGGTAATACTGATCTAAAATGAAGTAAAATTAGAATGAATCATAAACCTTTCCTCTTTCCATGAATCATCCTTGGCAATTTTTTAAATCAACACTAATGCTTTTTGCTTTGCTTTACTTTTGCAATAACATCTGGATCTGATTTCCTCTAGAGTATTTTAGAATCTTATAAACCAGTAAAATAGGCATCATATCAATTTTTCTAGTGGGCTGAGAAATTGAAAATTATACTTTTATTTCATGAGTGTTTATCAGTCTAGCCTCCTGTAGTGTTTATGCCCTCATCTCCATTTAAGCTTATTATTTTATTCTGTTTGTTTATTTAATAGGCTCTCAGAAAATAGTGGTCTGTTCTGGAAAGCTTAAACAAGAAACTTTTAGAACTGACCAGTTCAAAATGAAAAAAAAAAAAAAGAAATAATATCTCAACATGGCAAAATAGAATAACTTTTGAATTAACTACAGTATGTTAAATGTAAACTACAGTGGTAAACATTACTTTAGATCACAATAACTGAAATGTTTTCCTTTAAATAAGTTGCTAAAAGGCAAAGTTAGCACAGTCTGATCAATAGTGCTTTTTTAAAATAAGAACTTGCAACAGGGTTTATAGATGGGTAAATATGTTTTCTCCTCAGCACTCTTCAATACTAATAATTTTTCCTTCTCTTTTCTGTTGTGGTTGAGTACAATAGCCAATAGCAAAACCATTATTTTTTTTCTTGCCTTAAAACTTACTTACCTGGGTTAATATACTAACATCAATCATGGTGATGCTCAGAAGGAAATAAATAGCTATAAACTCTCCCACATTTTACTCCTTATTGCAGCATAGAAAATGTGAGCTTCACTCCTTACTGTGTTTTAAAGAGTTATGACCTGGTTTATAAAGGAATCTGTGGGTGAGATTTTAATATTCATAGCCTTAGATATTCTCTAGTTCTAATGCAGTTAATCACTATTCAGTATTATTCTATCACAGTGTCTTTTGAAGTGGGATCCATGAACAACTAGAACACTTTAAACCTCCTATGGAATGGTATAAAATGCAGGGGTCAGCCAATATATTTTTAAAATTTTTTTAAATTTATTTTTTTAATTGAGTTACAGTTGATTTTCAATATTGTATGTTTCAGGTGTCAAGTGATTCAGTTATAATATATGTATATTTTCTTTTTCAGATTCTTTCTCCTTATAGTTTATTATAATACATTTGATGCATTTTTCCTTATGCTGTACTGTAGGTCCTTGTTGGTTATCTACTTTATACATAATAGTGTGTATCTATTAATCCCAACATCCTGATTTATCCCTGCCCCCCTTTTCCCTTTGGCAACTATAAGTTTGTTTTATATGTCTTTTTTTTAATGTTTTGCATATAAGCTCATTCATATAATTTTTGTTTTAGATTCCACATATAAGCAATATCATATGATATTTGTTTTTGAATGGCTAACTTTATTTAGTATGATAAAGTCCCAGGTCAAGATGGACAGAGAGGTGGGTAGTAATAGATTTCAGTCTCATTGCAGCCAGTTGACTGGTTGCCTTTAATGAAATGTGTGTTCTCCCATAGTTCACTGAAGAGAGTCTACTTATTTTTGAACAGTTTTGTGCAGTCTTTAATATTAATAGTATCGTATGTATTTCTCATGTAAATGAATCTTGGAACTTTCAGGCAGTCAGTAGGAGAGTGGTTTTCATTAGGTATCTACTGTTGAAATGTACTGTGTATTGCTAATAAATACTACTGAACACAATGCTAATTATATAAACCAAGAAAAAAAAGTAGGAACCTAAAATTAAACTGAAACCAAGCACTTATTTAAATAACCACTCATTTAAATGACTTTTTTCTTTTTCTGAATTTAAAAGATAATTATTCATATCATGGGCAATAAAGGTATATGTATGGGAGTGAATTCCAGTGTGTTGAAGATGGGAGATTAGAGGTCAAATGGCAGATAGAGCCAGTCAGGGGCAGAGACTGAATTTCTTTCCAAATCAAGTCTTATGCTATTATTTGAATTAAAGACGTATTTACATCACAAATTGTAAACAGATTAATTACAAACATAGTGACATTTGACTGTATTTTGCGAGCAATTTGTGTGACATTTAGCATTGCTGTATAGTTTGTATCATTTTATACTTACAGATTATGTTCCTTGAGTATGTAGCTAAAATATTGATGTAATTTTAACTCAGTTCTACATTTAAATAATTTTGTAATATGTTTTGAAGAGTTTTATTTCATTTTTGACTGGTGGTTTTGATTGTATCCTGTTTCCCACCTTCTTCTTGTAGTACATTGATTGTGAAGTAGTTGCATAGCAATATCACTGTAATGTCTATGCATTTTTCATCCATCATTCAGCAAATATTTGTTGAGAACTTGCAATGGGCCATGCACTTTATAAACCCTGGGCATATAGCTGTGAAAACATGACAGAAATTTCTTGTGTGCTTTATATTCTATCAAAAGAGACAGCATACATATAAAAAGTAATGCTAATGATAAGTGTTACAGAGAAAAAAAGGAAAAAAATAAAGAGTGATAGAGTGTGCTTTTCTTGTCAAGGGGCAGGAGATCTTTAAACAAAATCCTAGGAGCTGAGGGATAATCTAAGGTGAAACTGTGAATGAAGGATTAGAAGCAAGCTCAGGATAAAGTGTGCTGGCTTCTATTGAGAAGGCAGCACCAAAGTTCTAAGTCATTAATTCAATTCTTAGATAAATCAGCTTTTCAAAAGAATGTTTGGTAGCTTCTTTTTACTTGATTGAAACAACTGCAGTACTGTAAGCTAGAAACATATTTTTCATTGAAAAAATTCTTCATTTACGCTTTAGGCAATTTCNATGTTTTGCATATAAGCTCATTCATATAATTTTTGTTTTAGATTCCACATATAAGCAATATCATATGATATTTGTCTTTGAATGGCTAACTTTATTTAATATGATAAAGTCCCAGGTCAAGATGGACAGAGAGGTGGGTAGTAATAGATTTCAGTCTCATTGCAGCCAGTTGACTGGTTGCCTTTAATGAAATGTGTGTTCTCCCATAGTTCACTGAAGAGAGTCTACTTATTTTTGAACAGTTTTGTGCAGTCTTTAATATTAATAGTATCGTATGTATTTCTCATGTAAATGAATCTTGGAACTTTCAGGCAGTCAGTAGGAGAGTGGTTTTCATTAGGTATCTACTGTTGAAATGTACTGTGTATTGCTAATAAATACTACTGAACACAATGCTAATTATATAAACCAAGAAAAAAAAGTAGGAACCTAAAATTAAACTGAAACCAAGCACTTATTTAAATAACCACTCATTTAAATGACTTTTTTCTTTTTCTGAATTTAAAAGATAATTATTCATATCATGGGCAATAAAGGTATATGTATGGGAGTGAATTCCAGTGTGTTGAAGATGGGAGATTAGAGGTCAAATGGCAGATAGAGCCAGTCAGGGGCAGAGACTGAATTTCTTTCCAAATCAAGTCTTATGCTATTATTTGAATTAAAGACGTATTTACATCACAAATTGTAAACAGATTAATTACAAACATAGTGACATTTGACTGTATTTTGCGAGCAATTTATGTGACATTTAGCATTGCTGTATAGTTTGTATCATTTTATACTTACAGATTATGTTCCTTGAGTATGTAGCTAAAATATTGATGTAATTTTAACTCAGTTCTACATTTAAATAATTTTGTAATATGTTTTGAAGAGTTTTATTTCATTTTTGACTGGTGGTTTTGATTATATCCTGTTTCCCACCTTCTTCTTGTAGTACATTGATTGTGAAGTAGTTGCATAGCAATATCACTGTAATGTCTATGCATTTTTCATCCATCATTCAGCAAATATTTGTTGAGAACTTGCAATGGGCCATGCACTTTATAAACCCTGGGCATATAGCTGTGAAAACATGACAGAAATTTCTTGTGTGCTTTATATTCTATCAAAAGAGACAGCATACATATAAAAAGTAATGCTAATGATAAGTGTTACAGAGAAAAAAAGGAAAAAAATAAAGAGTGATAGAGTGTGCTTTTCTTGTCAAGGGGCAGGAGATCTTTAAACAAAATCCTAGGAGCTGAGGGATAATCTAAGGTGAAACTGTGAATGAAGGATTAGAAGCAAGCTCAGGATAAAGTATGCTGGCTTCTATTGAGAAGGCAGCACCAAAGTTCTAAGTCATTAATTCAATTCTTAGATAAATCAGCTTTTCAAAAGAATGTTTGGTAGCTTCTTTTTACTTGATTGAAACAACTGCAGTACTGTAAGCTAGAAACATGTTTTTCATTGAAAAAATTCTTCATTTACGCTTTAGGCAATTTCAGGTTGACTTTCTAAAATGAACTAGGATTTAATTTTATTGTGACTGTATTAAGTCTGTTAAATTTTGCAACTCATTTAGATTTATGAAGAGAAAGCCATATAATGAATTCTGATATGATTTTAGCTAAATATGGAAGTCAATTTCTTAAGAAATACGGATGTGTTACATTACTTACCTGGGCTCACTAAAAGTCAGCCTCATTTCTTTAAGAATATGCTTCAGTGTGTGCTCAATTGCTTCAATCATGTCTGACTATTTGCGACCCTACAGACTGTAGCCTGCCAGGCTCCCCTGTCCATGGGATTCTCCAGGCAGGAATACTAGAGTGGGTTGCCATTTCTTCTACTCCAGGGTATCTTCCTGACCTAGGGATCAAACCGAAATCTCCTGCATCTCCTGCATTGGAGGTAGGTTCTTTACCCACTGAGCCACCTGGGAAGCCCATTTCAAGACAAGTAATGCCCTTTATAGGATATCTTCTATAGTAAAATCTCTCGTATTCAACCTCCACTTAATCATTGCTAGGACTTCCTGGGTAGCACAGTGGTAAAGAACCTGCCTGCCAGTGCAGGAGACATAAGAGATATAGGTTTGATCCTTGGGTTGGGAAGATCCCTTGGAGTAGGAAATGGCAACCCACTCCAGTATTCTTGCCTGTGAAATCCCATGGACAGAACAGCCTGGTGGGGAAAAAGCAAAGTTGTTGTTTCTATGAAAACAAGTTCAGTCCTTGGGAATATACCATGGATGCAAATTTTATTTTAAAAAATATTGCCAAGTTAGATGAAGGGAAACAATTGTCAAAACATTAAAAATATTGCCAAACTGCTTGAAGATGTACATTCATTGCCTCCTAAATGTCCCTTTTTAATTCTTTAAAGAAGCTGAAACTAGAAATTTTAGAAGATAAATTATGAACATGATTTATGTAAGAAAAATAAGATTGCAATCATTGGAGTCTTTCAAAGAAACGGATTTGGCATCACTTCAAAAGACAGGAAATGAAGACTACCCTTACACATTTTAAATGAAAATGTTTATATTATATATTTGGAGTTTTAAAAACTTGGATTCAGTAATTTGACAGGAGGGCAGAATAGATGTTGGGTAAAGAACTAGGAAATCTGTTCTTAATAGTAATGTTTTCTTTTGGTAAATATTGAGCTTCTCAACTTCAGTAGCTAGCAGCAAGAAGCCCTGCATCAGGAAGCATCAGCTACATACACAGCATTCCTATCATGTTCTCCTAAAATCAAATGGCCGAATTCTAGCACAACTGTCTTTGATGCTTGCTTTTTAGAATGACAGGCATGGGATCTGAGTCTTAATTGCCTTTAGATTTTATGACTGATTTTTACTGCATCAAATGTTTGACCAGGCAAAGTGCATTTCAGTGGATAGTTTTACTCCCTTTTAAAAGAAACTGAAAAGTCTAGCTGAAATCCCTGTCAACTGAGTTGGGATCATGGCGTTCATTTTGGATGAGGCAGCGTGCTCCTTCATTTGGTCAGCTCCATTGGACATTTCTGGGTTAGGTACAACCCTTAAAAGTTACACAATGAGTTTTAATGAAACAGTCCTGCTTGCCGTTGATAAAAGTGATTAAAGTAGTGATAAAAATGATCACTAGTTAGAATTCTTTTTAACAAATACTTCCCATTTATCTAGTCTCTGAGGAGAAGTTAGGTTATTTGTCTAGTGAAATCCATTTGATAGCAGGATTTTTTATAGCCGTTCTGTAATCAATCAGGTACTCCTAATACAATGAATGAGTTGAAGAATGATAATGCTACAACAATGCTAATACCTGTATGGTGCCCATTACTTCCAGCAATGGTGAGAGTGTTTTATTTACTCACTCAGTCTTCTTTGTCACTTTAAGAGGTAGATACCACTGTTATCACCATTTTTTTTTTNGGGATGACAGGATGAAATGGATGGGTGTGCTGCTGCTACTGCTGCTGCTAAGTCACTTCAGTCATTTCCGATTCTGTGCTACTGCATAGGTGGCAGCCCACCAGGCTCCCCCATCCCTGGGATTCTCCAGGCAAGAACACTGGAGTGGATTGCCATTTCCTTCTCCAATGCATGAAAATAAAAAGTGAAAGTGAATTCACTCAGTCGTGTCTGACTCTTCGTGACCCCATGGACTGCAGTTTGAGTGAACTCTGGGAGTTGGTGATGGACAGGGAGGCCTGGTATGCTGCAATTCATGGGGCTGCAAAGAGTCAGACATGACTGAGTGACTGAACTGAACTGAATCATTAGCTATTGACTTTATAGGAGTATTTCCAAATCTTGTAAATCCAAGTTTAAACTATATCTTAATATTCTTTTAAAATTNTGCTGCAATTCATGGGGCTGCAAAGAGTCAGACATGACTGAGTGACTGAACTGAACTGAATCATTAGCTATTGACTTTATAGGAGTATTTCCAAATCTTGTAAATCCAAGTTTAAACTATATCTTAATATTCTTTTAAAATTAATTTATTATTTATGTATTAAATTTTGAGTATTTGGACTCAAATTATACTGAAACAAAAAATGATTTAAATAAATGGAATAAAATGAGTCAGAGAGACTATTTGGTATCTAACAAATTGAACGTGATTTCAGATGCTTCTTAGAATTGAGGAAAATAGAAAATGGATGTCTGATTTCCCTGACATGGAAGAGTGCGTTAAACCTGTTTCCTCATCCTGCAGACCAGAATAGCTCTTGGCTCTTTTCCTGAGCCTTCAGACTTAGGACTGTCTTTCTGCCTGAGGACACTCTGATTTGGAAATGCAGCATATTTAAGGTTGACTCGTTCTGCCAAGTGTCCATTAAGGGTGCTCCTGTTGAGTCCTAAACCCTTTGTCATCAGTGTGGTCTTCTGGGTTACTTTTTCTTGATACCCTTTTCTCTATAGTTTGCCTTATTGCACACATTATTGACTCACAGGTCCCTGGTGCATTGCCAGTTTTCCTCTGAAGGCCAGAAAATAGAGACTCTGACATATTTTCATACTGAGAGTCCTGCTCTTTGACGTCTATTTTGAGTTGAAATTGAGAATATAATTATTTATGTCCATGGTTCTTGGCTTGAAGTATCTTATTGCTTATGACCATTGCACTTAGGTCATGAGGCAAAAGAAGTAACAAGTCCCTGATTCTTGGAGGCCCTGGAGGTGTACTCAGCTAGAAAAACTATGATCATGAGTCCAGTTCTCCCCTTTGCTTTCACTATGATTCGTTCTGCTTCACTCTCAGCAATATATTACTGGATATTTATTCCTTGCTAAGTTTTAAGAAAGCTCAATTTTTATGTCATTTAATTGCTTATGTCCAAAGTTAAGTTCATTTTGTTTTTTACTTTAAGACCTTCAAATAGATTTTCCTTTCTTACTTGAAACATCTTTTAGCTAAGGTAAATGAGCCAAAAGAACACCACTCACTGATACGCCTTCTCTTCTTTCTGGCTTGATGAAAGCTCTTTCTTTTTGGAATAGACTGTTCAACATCTAGTCTGGCAGGAAGTCAGTCTCTGCAGTGTTTTCTCTGCTGGAAGCATTGATCTTCATTCTTTTCTCTTTTCAATTCTTCCTTCTTGATATTGGTCTAGGGGCCATAATTCCTGATTGTGGCTGACAAACCTCCCGATGTAAAATATTCTTTTCCTCTACCTGAGCTCTGCATCATCAGAGATCTGCGGCTGAGAGGCTATCTCTGGAAAATATCTTTGTAGTTCTCCTCCACTTATTTACAGCTCATATTATTTGTTTGACTCTAACCTCTCTGTACTGCTGGGAAATATTTTAAACTTAGAAACGAGAAACACTGGGAACCAAATTGGTATTACATGTTGCCTGGCCCATACTTTTTATTGTTTCAAGTCATCATATCAGCTCGTTGTAGAAACACCCATTGCTGAATGCTGAAATGATGTTTCAAAATAAAGTAATTAATGTCATTTTGGTAAACATGTTTTAAAGTTTGACTACACTCCTAATTTCAAGTTGACAAGGAACTACATTGTGAAGTTGGATTGGCTTAATGACATGGCAAATATCATTACTCTGTGGGGGTACTTGAATGATTATAAACAACGTTCAGTTAAACAGGGGGGTTATGAGTTGATAACTTAAAATGTTCTCAACATAGCTTGCTTATAAAGGAGAACATCATTCACCACTTTCACAGATTAAATTGTCTATGAATAAGATTTTCCCTATAGTGAAAAAGATCAAGGTGTCAAAATAACTTGAATATGTGTATCTGTACAAACTTCTAAGCAACGCTAAATGCTTCTCCATCACAGTAAGTACTTAACCAAAAGTCAGTTTCTTTGTATTATTTGCATATAATGTTAGTTTTATATTTGCTCTATAAAAGTCAATGCTCCATTAAAAATATATTTTTAGTGTTTGTAGAGGAAACACTGTTTTTTGATTTATAACCCAAATCCCTTAAATTTGTTAAATATTCTTTATCAGTCTATAGGCCTTGACAGAAATATAGAGAGGCAATTTATTTCTCATTAATTAAGACATTTGACAACTTAAAAAGCTATTATATATCTTTAATTCCTCCCCATGCTCAGAGAAAAATGAGATGGGCATATTTGTTGCAAAGATAATTCTGTGGCATTGTTCATGTTACAGTGTTAGATGTTCTTCATTTTCTCCTCCAATCCTACTCTTCTGTCTTCCCCATCCTGCTCTGTGAACTTCCCATCTTCCTTCCCTTGATTTGACCAACAAGAGGTATTGGCAGGTATCAGAGGGTGAAAGAGAGTGAAGGCAGGCTTATTTTTCCCTTCTCTCCTATCAGGGTCATCAATTGTTACAGGCTGCTTCTCTCTGGATTGTCTTTCTTTTGACTTTTAAAACCTAGGAGTGGCAATGGTCTCCTATGCCTCTTTCACTAAACAAGGCATATCTTCTTGTTTTGATTGTCTTAACTCTTCAGAAATCTTTGTCAATAGTCTCTGCACTAATTTCCTAGGGCTGCCGTAACAAATTAATACAAACTTGGGAACTTAAGAAGGCCAAGAGTCTGAAGTGAGTCAGCAGCATCCTTTTCCTCCGGAGAAGAGCAGGCAGAATCTGTCCCATACCCGTCTCTCAGCTTCTGGTGGCTGTCAGAAATCCTTGGTAT
>SJYW01021183.1:64302-92467 GCA_006410735.1 Raphicerus campestris | reverse complement strand
TGCTGCAATTCATGGGGCTGCAAAGAGTCAGACATGACTGAGTGACTGAACTGAACTGAATCATTAGCTATTGACTTTATAGGAGTATTTCCAAATCTTGTAAATCCAAGTTTAAACTATATCTTAATATTCTTTTAAAATTAATTTATTATTTATGTATTAAATTTTGAGTATTTGGACTCAAATTATACTGAAACAAAAAATGATTTAAATAAATGGAATAAAATGAGTCAGAGAGACTATTTGGTATCTAACAAATTGAACGTGATTTCAGATGCTTCTTAGAATTGAGGAAAATAGAAAATGGATGTCTGATTTCCCTGACATGGAAGAGTGCGTTAAACCTGTTTCCTCATCCTGCAGACCAGAATAGCTCTTGGCTCTTTTCCTGAGCCTTCAGACTTAGGACTGTCTTTCTGCCTGAGGACACTCTGATTTGGAAATGCAGCATATTTAAGGTTGACTCGTTCTGCCAAGTGTCCATTAAGGGTGCTCCTGTTGAGTCCTAAACCCTTTGTCATCAGTGTGGTCTTCTGGGTTACTTTTTCTTGATACCCTTTTCTCTATAGTTTGCCTTATTGCACACATTATTGACTCACAGGTCCCTGGTGCATTGCCAGTTTTCCTCTGAAGGCCAGAAAATAGAGACTCTGACATATTTTCATACTGAGAGTCCTGCTCTTTGACGTCTATTTTGAGTTGAAATTGAGAATATAATTATTTATGTCCATGGTTCTTGGCTTGAAGTATCTTATTGCTTATGACCATTGCACTTAGGTCATGAGGCAAAAGAAGTAACAAGTCCCTGATTCTTGGAGGCCCTGGAGGTGTACTCAGCTAGAAAAACTATGATCATGAGTCCAGTTCTCCCCTTTGCTTTCACTATGATTCGTTCTGCTTCACTCTCAGCAATATATTTATCGATATTTATTCCTTGCTAAGTTTTAAGAAAGCTCAATTTTTATATCGTTTAATTGCTTATTTCCAAAGTTAAGTTCTTCTTTTTTTTTTTTTTTTACTTTAAGACCTTCAAATAGATTTTCCTTTCTTACTTGAAACATCTTTTAGCTAAGGTAAATGAGCCAAAAGAACACCACTCACTGATATGCCTTCTCTTCTTGCTGGCTTGATGAAAGCTCTTTCTTTTTGGAATAGACTGTTCAACATCTAGTCTGGCAGGAAGTCAGTGTCTGCAGTGTTTTCTCTGCTGGAAGCATTGATCTTCATTCTTTTCTCTTTTCAATTCTTCCTTCTTGATATTGGTCTAGGGGCCATAATTCCTGATTGTGGCTGACAAACCTCCCGATGTAAAATATTCTTTTCCTCTACCTGAGCTCTGCATCATCAGAGATCTGCGGCTGAGAGGCTATCTCTGAAAAATATCTTTGTAGTTCTCCTCCACTTATTTACAGCTCATATTATTTGTTTGACTCTAACCTCTCTGTACTGCTGGGAAATATTTTAAACTTAGAAACGAGAAACACTGGGAACAAAATTGGTATTACATGTTGCCTGGCCCATACTTTTTATTGTTTCAAGTCATCATATCAGCTGGTTGTAGAAACACCCATTGCTGAATGCTGAAATGAAGTTCCAAAATAAAGTAATTAATGTCATTTTGGTAAACATGTTTTAAAGTTTGACTACACTCCTAATTTCAAGTTGACAAGGAACTACATTGTGAAGTTGGATTGGCTTAATGACATGGCAAATATCATTACTCTGTGGGGGTACTTGAATGATTATAAACAACGTTCAGTTAAACAGGGGGGTTATGAGTTGATAACTTAAAATGTTCTCAACATAGCTTGCTTATAAAGGAGAACATATCATTCACCACTTTCACAGATTAGATTGTCTATAAATAAGATTTTCCCTATAGTGAAAAAGATCAAGGTGTCAAAATAACTTGAATATGTGTATCTGTACAAACTTCTAAGCAACGCTAAATGCTTCTCCATCACAGTAAGTACTTAACCAAAAGTCAGTTTCTTTGTATTATTTGCATATAATGTTAGTTTTATATTTGCTCTATAAAAGTCAATGCTCCATTAAAAATATATTTTTAGTGTTTGTAGAGGAAACACTGTTTTTTGATTTATAACCCAAATCCCTTAAATTTGTTAAATATTCTTTATCAGTCTATAGGCCTTGACAGAAATATAGAGAGGCAATTTATTTCTCATTAATTAAGACATTTGACAACTTAAAAAGCTATTATATATCTTTAATTCCTCCCCATGCTCAGAGAAAAATGAGATGGGCATATTTGTTGCAAAGATAATTCTGTGGCATTGTTCATGTTACAGTGTTAGATGTTCTTCATTTTCTCCTCCAATCCTACTCTTCTGTCTTCCCCATCCTGCTCTGTGAACTTCCCATCTTCCTTCCCTTGATTTGACCAACAAGAGGTATTGGCAGGTATCAGAGGGTGAAAGAGAGTGAAGGCAGGCTTATTTTTCCCTTCTCTCCTATCAGGGTCATCAATTGTTAGAGGCTGCTTCTCTCTGGATTGTCTTTCTTTTGACTTTTAAATCCTAGGAGTGGCAATGGTCTCCTATGCCTCTTTCACTAAACAAGGCATATCTTCTTGTTTTGATTGTCTTAACTCTTCAGAAATCTTTGTCAATAGTCTCTGCACTAATTTCCTAGGGCTGCCGTAACAAATTAATACAAACTTGGGAACTTAAGAAGGCCAAGAGTCTGAAGTGAGTCAGCAGCATCCTTTTCCTCCGGAGAAGAGCAGGCAGAATCTGTCCCATACCCGTCTCTCAGCTTCTGGTGGCTGTCAGAAATCCTTGGTATTCCTTTCTTGTGATAGCATCACTCCAGCCTCTGACTTTGTCTCCACATGGCCTTCTCCGTGTCTCAGTATCTTTTCCTCTCCTGTGTCTTATAGTACATCTATCATCCAATTTAGAACCAGCTGTGACCTAGGATGAGCTCACCTTGAGATTTTCATCTTAATTTCATCAGCAAAGCCCCTTATTCCAAATAATGTCACATTCCAAGGTTCCAGGTAGAAATGTTTTGGGGGCTCGCTATCCAACCCAGTATAGTCTCTTCATTAAACTCTCCTCTCTTAAGCCTGCTGTGTATGTGTGTGCTCAGCCATGAAGTCATGTTTGACTCTCTGTGACCCCATGGACTGTAGCCCACCAGACTCCTCTATCCATGGGATTTTCTGGGCAAGGATATGGGAGTGGGTTGCCATTTCCTTCTTCAGGAGATCTGCCCAACCCAGGGATCAAACCCATGTTTCCTGCATTGGCAGGCAGGTTCTTTACCACTGAGCCACCAGGGAAGCCCTAAGCCTGCTGGGCCCCTGACTAATACAGGTAATGATTTTAATATATCAAAATTTTTTTAATTGGAAGATTAAAATAAGATATGTGAGGAAAGAAGATATCCAAAACAACATAGTGGCATGGCGAGACTCATGCTACAATAAAAACTAGAAATACATTGTCTGTAAGGAACTAGCAAAACGGTATATCTACTGTCTAAAGGAACAGTTTTCTTTCGCGTCCCTTTAAGATAATATACTTCTAGTTGTCTTTGGAAAATCTATTTTAGAAAAATAAGATTATGTGATTTATTTGAAGTCAACCCCCCTGCTAGAGAGAGTTTAATAATAATAATAAACACCCTCAAAACTGGTATAGATTCTTCCATTTAACGTATACGAACTGTTGGGGTTCATATATAGGCCTCACATTCCTAAGTCTAAGATGAATAAACAGTATACACTCCCCACTCTATGATCTTAGGGGCTTGAAATGTGTGGTTGGATTGTACAGTATTCAACATAACTCTCTAATAGAAGAACTCAAGGAAGTGCAAGATGCCAATTAGGATGATATTTTTTCCTGATAGTGACAAAAAACACTCACAGAATTAAAAGAGCCAATCAGAACATAGGATAAGACTGTGGCCCTGAACAACCTTGGCCTTGGGGTAAGTGAGACCAAAAGCTTTCTGTAGAAATAGAGATATAGGAAACCTGTAAAGGATATGTAGAAAAGGAAGTATGAGAGGACCACAGAGTCTGGACCCAACCAGAGTCAAGACTGCTCTTTCAGTCATAGTGGGTGAAGTATTTTCATCAGCTTACGTTAAAATCTTTCTCTCCTCCCACTGTGTTATATTTCATAAATTTGTGCTTATTAGCTTTAGAGAAAAATGTTCAAGTTCTTACTCCAGAGTGTTCAGCCATTGTCAATGACTCCTTTATAATTCTTTTAGCCTTGTCAACTAAAGAACCCCTCCAGGTTTTGTTAAAAATAGATATTGAATGCATTCTTCTCATCTCTTTAAGTTGAATCTGGTNCAAAATAAAGTAATTAA
This sequence comes from Raphicerus campestris, assembly GCA_006410735.1. Taxonomy (NCBI): domain Eukaryota; kingdom Metazoa; phylum Chordata; class Mammalia; order Artiodactyla; family Bovidae; genus Raphicerus; species Raphicerus campestris. Next base: position 88,120 of record SJYW01021183.1, on the reverse strand, counting down.
TGTCATTTTGGTAAACATGTTTTAAAGTTTGACTACACTCCTAATTTCAAGTTGACAAGGAACTACATTGTGAAGTTGGATTGGCTTAATGGCATGGCAAATATCATTACTCTGTGGGGGTACTTGAATGATTATAAACAACGTTCAGTTAAACAGGGGGGTTATGAGTTGATAACTTAAAATGTTCTCAACATAGCTTGCTTATAAAGGAGAACATATCATTCACCACTTTCACAGATTAGATTGTCTATGAATAAGATTTTCCCTATAGTGAAAAAGATCAAGGTGTCAAAATAACTTGAATATGTGTATCTGTACAAACTTCTAAGCAACGCTAAATGCTTCTCCATCACAGTAAGTACTTAACCAAAAGTCAGTTTCTTTGTATTATTTGCATATAATGTTAGTTTTATATTTGCTCTATAAAAGTCAATGCTCCATTAAAAATATATTTTTAGTGTTTGTAGAGGAAACACTGTTTTTTGATTTATAACCCAAATCCCTTAAATTTGTTAAATATTCTTTATCAGTCTATAGGCCTTGACAGAAATATAGAGAGGCAATTTATTTCTCGTTAATTAAGACATTTGACAACTTAAAAAGCTATTATATATCTTTAATTCCTCCCCATGCTCAGAGAAAAATGAGATGGGCATATTTATTGCAAAGATAATTCTGTGGCATTGTTCATGTTACAGTGTTAGATGTTCTTTATTTTCTCCTCCAATCCTACTCTTCTGTCTTCCCCATCCTGCTCTGTGAACTTCCCATCTTCCTTCCCTTGATTTGACCAACAAGAGGTATTGGCAGGTATCAGAGGGTGAAAGAGAGTGAAGGCAGGCTTATTTTTCCCTTCTCTCCTATCAGGGTCATCAATTGTTACAGGCTGCTTCTCTCTGGATTGTCTTTCTTTTGACTTTTAAAACCTAGGAGTGGCAATGGTCTCCTATGCCTCTTTCACTAAACAAGGCATATCTTCTTGTTTTGATTGTCTTAACTCTTCAGAAATCTTTGTCAATAGTCTCTGCACTAATTTCCTAGGGCTGCCGTAACAAATTAATACAAACTTGGGAACTTAAGAAGGCCAAGAGTCTGAAGTGAGTCAGCAGCATCCTTTTCCTCCGGAGAAGAGCAGGCAGAATCTGTCCCATACCTGTCTCTCAGCTTCTGGTGGCTGTCAGAAATCCTTGGTATGCCTTTCTTGTGATTGCATCACTCCAGCCTCTGACTTTGTCTCCACATGGCCTTCTCCGTGTCTCAGTATCTTTTCCTCTCCTGTGTCTTATAGTACATCTATCATCCAATTTAGAACCAGCTGTGACCTAGGATGAGCTCACCTTGAGATTTTCATCTTAATTTCATCAGCAAAGCCCCTTATTCCAAATAATGTCACATTCCAAGGTTCCAGGTAGAAATGTTTTGGGGGCTCGCTATCCAACCCAGTATAGTCTCTTCATTAAACTCTCCTCTCTTAAGCCTGCTGTGTATGTGTGTGCTCAGCCATGAAGTCATGTTTGACTCTCTGTGACCCCATGGACTGTAGCCCACCAGACTCCTCTATCCATGGGATTTTCTGGGCAAGGATATGGGAGTGGGTTGCCATTTCCTTCTTCAGGAGATCTGCCCAACCCAGGGATCAAACCCATGTTTCCTGCATTGGCAGGCAGGTTCTTTACCACTGAGCCACCAGGGAAGCCCTAAGCCTGCTGGGCCCCTGACTAATACAGGTAATGATTTTAATATATCAAAATTTTTTTAATTGGAAGATTAAAATAAGATATGTGAGGAAAGAAGATATCCAAAACAACATAGTGGCATGGCGAGACTCATGCTACAATAAAAACTAGAAATACATTGTCTGTAAGGAACTAGCAAAACGGTATATCTACTGTCTAAAGGAACAGTTTTCTTTCGCGTCCCTTTAAGATAATATACTTCTAGTTGTCTTTGGAAAATCTATTTTAGAAAAATAAGATTATGTGATTTATTTGAAGTCAACCCCCCTGCTAGAGAGAGTTTAATAATAATAATAAACACCCTCAAAACTGGTATAGATTCTTCCATTTAACGTATACGAACTGTTGGGGTTCATATATAGGCCTCACATTCCTAAGTCTAAGATGAATAAACAGTATACACTCCCCACTCTATGATCTTAGGGGCTTGAAATGTGTGGTTGGATTGTACAGTATTCAACATAACTCTCTAATAGAAGAACTCAAGGAAGTGCAAGATGCCAATTAGGATGATATTTTTTCCTGATAGTGACAAAAAACACTCACAGAATTAAAAGAGCCAATCAGAACATAGGATAAGACTGTGGCCCTGAACAACCTTGGCCTTGGGGTAAGTGAGACCAAAAGCTTTCTGTAGAAATAGAGATATAGGAAACCTGTAAAGGATATGTAGAAAAGGAAGTATGAGAGGACCACAGAGTCTGGACCCAACCAGAGTCAAGACTGCTCTTTCAGTCATAGTGGGTGAAGTATTTTCATCAGCTTACGTTAAAATCTTTCTCTCCTCCCACTGTGTTATATTTCAAAAATTTGTGCTTATTAGCTTTAGAGAAAAATGTTCAAGTTCTTACTCCAGAGTGTTCAGCCATTGTCAATGACTCCTTTATAATTCTTTTAGCCTTGTCAACTAAAGAACCCCTCCAGGTTTTGTTAAAAATAGATATTGAATGCATTCTTCTCATCTCTTTAAGTTGAATCTGGTGAGCTAAAGAAAATTAAAAGTCCATGAGACCCCTCTCTTTTAGAATGTGGCTTTAATAAACTATTTTATACAAAATCCTCATGTGCTGCAGGGTGTGTACAGACAAGGTCCTATTCTTGTCACTTAGTTGAATACACTAGGATGTTTAAATGAGGAAAGTAATCTCTGCTTCTTCATTGTTCTTTGAATAATCTATTTACAGTGACACTTTCCTTATTGTAAAAAATGCAAATCTTTTCATGTTTCTAAATATTTTATTTACATTGAACAGTTTAGGCAAAAATCTCTCATAGTAGAAATGAAAAATTATGAAACTGTAAATCTGTATATATTTTCATTCAAACAAAGGAAAATGAATTACCATTTCATGGGGCAAAAATATTTTGATGACTAACCGAGGTAAACATGGCATAAAATAAATTACTTAATAAACAGCTCACAAATGTAACTTGCTTAATACATTATAGTTGACTCATCCTGCCTATTCACAATAATGGATGAGCATAAGCCATTTTTGTCAGTGAAATTTTATTCAGATTTAAAAAGAATAATGTAGTTTATGACAGATTTAACTACCGTCATCAACTATATACTATCCAGTTGCTTTCAAATTGTAGATTGAACATATGTTTTTAAAATCTTAATATGTCATATAATCAGAAGTGTTTCATGTTAATATATGGCTTTGTTCATTTGATTACAGCACTGGAAGAACATTAAAGTTTTATGAGAGTCCTGTAAAATTCAGCAGTTTGATGGAATACTCCACAGAGTAATCACCACAATTTATGGAACTTTATTCTGAGATGAGTCAGATTTTCTTTAATGATTTTTAGGTAGAGTGACTTAGATCATTAGCATACCATATTCTATACATGAAAAGGAATGGTACCTGGGTCTGGGTCTAGAGTCCTGAAAAATAAAGAGCATCTCTCAAACTATCTGTCATATTACCAAAAAGTAACTCAAACATGGGACAAACAAACAAACAAGTATTGCTTTATGTATGAGACAATAGGATTTTTTTTAATGAGCACTTCATAATAATCCCCTGGATTATTCTCCACGATTATTATTATTCTCCTGGATTAATCTCCAGGAGGTGAGAAAACCTTTTCTATAAAAGACCAGGACATACATATTTTTAGTTTTATGGGCTATACTACACTCTCTACCTCAACTACTTAATTCTGCCCTTGTAAAAACTGCATAGATAACATGTAAACAAATGGAGTACCAGTGGTCCAATAAAATTTTATTTATAGAAACAAGGGGGCAGGCCTGATTTGGGCAACAGGTTATAGTTTGCCAAAGTGAAAGTTAAGTCGCTCAGGCATGTCCAACTCTTTGTGACCCCATGGACTGTTGCCTATCAGACTCCTCCATCCATGGGATTTCCAGGCAAGAGTACTGGAGTGGGGTACCATTTCCTTCTCACTTGTAAACCTTTGGGCTAGCTGTGCTTTTCTTGATGATAGCATTCTGAGAGAGGATCAAGGCATCAGGCTGTTCCAGTTTTCTTCAAAATTTTTAAGCCAGTAACCAAAGCCACACAACAGGAGAATAAGACTTATCAGTCTCAGGATTTTCAACTATGTGGCCCTGACCATTAATACATTTAGTTTATTTATATAAACTGGTAAGTCAGTGAGTGAAAGAACAGGATTGAATCTGCATCATTTGAGAATTCCCTCCATACTGTCTCATTAAATTATGTACTATCCCTCTGTCTCTTAAATACTTCCAAACTTCTTTCCAGACATTTCCTGAAGGATGATCTGGCTAAAACTCATGTAGTTGTATCCCTGACTACCATTTATTTCATTCACATGAAGATTTTCTAATAATAATAACATGGATGAGAGGGCTCTGTAACCTGACTTATAACCTGGAAAGTTCATGTGCATTTTAATCTTTGTGGTGAAATTCAGCCCACTGAATTCAACTATTACCTTAATTTATTGGCAAATGAATGTACCTAGGTCTGCTTCCTTATCTCAGTTATGCTAACAGCCATTCAGATTCTCTCTCCTTATTTTACTGAACAGAGCTTTTCAAAATTCTCTCTCCTCTTTGCCTGTAATCCCAGATGAGTAACACCCTTTGTTGTGTATTTTTCTTATTTAATAAATTGCTGTGGTCATTTCATGAGATCCTAGCAACTACAGCTGATGTAATAGTATTTGGCAGTCACACTTCTGTATCTCTGAGTTCTGTACCTCATCTCTGATGAGATAGATACTGACTTCCAGGGAACAGACATTCTTCAGGCAGCATCAAAGGACTCCACCAAGGATGGGGAGAGGGCAGAGCTTATAGGCTTGCTCTTTGTGAACTCTCTTCCTACTGAGTTGGAGTTTTTACAGGGTCCTGCTCTTCAACTGCAGGTCACCTTCTTTTGTAGGCACCAATTTCTGTTTATATAGTAACTTTGGAACTGATGGTATCTGGGGAGATGGTACAAGCCATGTACATATAAGAAAATTGAAAATGCCAGGATTTTTTTTTCCAGATATTTTATTCATTCAAGAATATTTATAAATAGATTGACCATATAATTTACTGTGTATATCATAACCCTGACCTTTTTTTTTTCTGGAAAGATATAAGATGGTAAATATAGACAAAAGGATGGTAATTGCATTTAAGGAATGCTCCCTGTCTGTTCCAGACACCAGAGAAATAGCGGTAGCCAAAGCCTGCCCACAAAGAGCTTTCACTGAAGTAAGGAGAGACATAGAAAGCAAGCAATAAAAAAGTTAACCTTTAAAAATAAAATTTCCTACTTATATAAATATATTTATTACAGAAAAAATGAAATTCAGAGACTTCCTATTGTTACCCATTGCTTTCTTATTTTCTATACATTAGTATAATGGTGGTTAAGAAATTAACTGCTGGGGATTAAGGAAGCCTAAAAGCAGACTTCCTGGGTTTGAGTCCTGCCTCTCTCAGCTGAGATACTAAAAAAAGACTGAATGAGTTAACAGGGGGAGAACTTAACAGTTGTGCTCAGCACATAGTAAGAGCTCAATAAGTACTATGTTACTTTTATTATTACTTGACAAGGACGCTACATTGATGAATCTTCTGAGAACCTTGGAATAAGATTGTTGTCACTGTTCAACTGCAAAACCAAGGGAACAGAGCAGCAATACACAAATTGTCTCAGAAACAAAGGGTAGATTTCCAGGACAAAAGGACTATATTGTAACTTTCTGCATGGATTGATACAGCTAAAACATTCCTGGGTCAGATGTGGGCTTTGTTAGCCAGGGATGTGTAAAGACAAGAGAGAGGAGATGTGGCACTCTGTCTGTGAATGCTCAGTTGTGTCTATCTCTTTGTGACCCCGTGGACTGTGGCCCACCAGGCTCCTCTGTCCGTGGGATTTTTCCAGGCAAGACTACTGGAATGGGTTGTCGCTTCCTATTCCAGGGGGTCTTCCCACCCCAGGGATCAAGCCCTGTCTCATGTCTCCTGCACTAGCAGGTGGGTTCTTTACCACTGGGAAGCCCAGGTGTTGGCACTGTATTGCCTGGTGAGAGAGTTAATTCTTAGATAGGCTGATAAGGAGTCTGGGGCATTCAAGGAGGAAAGGGTCCAGGACCCTTAAGGAGGAGAAAAGGGACAAATGTTTTTTTCTACATTGTTTTGTCTCAGTTACATGCAATGTTTTTTCTTAAACTCTGAGTTGTTATGACAAGAATATTTAAGACTTTCTTTAAGCCCAGAGCTAATAATTACACAACAAAACAACTCAACTTGCTCAGTTCAGTTCAGTCGCTCAGTTGTGTCTGACTTTGTGACCCCAAGAATCGCAGCGCACCAGGCTTCCCTGTCCATCACCAACTCCCGGAATTCACTCAGACTAGCGTCCCTCGAGTCCGTGATGCCATCCAGCCATCTCATCCTCTGTCATCCCCTTCTCCTTCTGCCCCCAATCCCTCCCAGCATCAGAGTCTTTTCCAATGAGTCAACTCTTCACATCAGGTGGCCAAAGTACTGGAGTTTCAGCTTTAGCATCATTCCTTCCAAAGAAATCCCAGGGCTGATCTTCAGAATGGACTGGTTGGATCTCCTTGCAATCCAAGGGACTCTCAAGAGTCTTCTCCAACACCACAGTTCAAAAGCATCAATTCTTTGGCACTCAGCCTTCTTCACAGTCCAACTCTCACATCCATACATGACTACTGGAAAAACCATAGCCTTGACTAGATGGACCTTAGTCGGCAAAGTAATGTCTCTTCTTTTGAATATGCTATCTAGGTTGGTCATAACTTTTCTTCCAAGGAGTAAGCGTCTTTTAATTTCATGGCTGCAATCACCATCTGCAGTAACTTTGGAGCCCAAAAAGATAAAGTCTGACACTGTTTCCACTGTTTCTCCATCTATTTCCCATCAACTTGCTCAAGGGTATGTTTTTCCTTAAGCTTTGAACTAATGATTATATAGTAACTATGTATCTTGCTCTAAGACATGTTTCTCCTTAAGAAGCATCTTCTGATTAATCTTGTTATCTTTAAACTTGTGGGAGTAGGTCTGCTAAGACCTTTGTGTTGTTAGTTCTAATCTTGTTAATTTAATATGTATGTTGTGGGAGTGGGTCCGGTAAAAGTATATGTCTTATATCCTTGATAAGACTAGGAGGGGAGCATGCTCCGAACCCTTCTATGTCTATGTCAGAAGCTTTCTCTGTCCCTTTTTATATTTTAATAAAACTTCAGCCACACAAAGTTCTGAGTGTCTGAAGCCTGGTCCCTGGTCCTGAAGCTAAATCTTTAGAGATCATGAATACGACATCATTCGCCATAAGCTATTACTAGCAATTGCTCCCAGGAGGAAAGGAGTCTTAATCTGATACCTTTGTCCAGTGTTCCCCACTGATTGTTAGGAATTCCTGGAACAGGTCCTCTGGAATTTATATCTAAAGAGAAAATCCTTTTTTTTTTTTTCCCCCTTTTTTTGTTGGTTGCAAGATAGTACTCTAAAGTTGCTCAACTTATAGTGAGGGCTTGGCTGATTTAACTTCCTCATATCACTTGGCATTTAGTTTCCTTTGCTAGGCTTAAAATCTAAATTGGATTTGAGTTGGACTAAATTATTCTCTAAAGGAACTGATGTCTTATGATTTGGTGGGAAGTACAGAGTCTTTGAGAGCTTCCCCAGCAGCTCAGCTGTTAAAGCATCCACCTACAATATAGGAGACCCCAGTTCAATTCCTGGGTCAGGAATATCCCCTGGAAAAGGGATAGACTACCCATTACAATATACTTGGGCTTCCCTGGTGGCTTGCCCGTAATACGGGTGATCTGGGTTCAATGCCTGGGTCAGGATGATCCCCTGAAGAAGGGAATCGTATTCTTGCCTGGAGCATTCCATGGACAGAGAATCCTAGCAGGTTATAGACCATGGGGTTGCAAAGAGTCCGACACGACTGACTGGCTAACACACACACGGAGTCTTTGATTTTATGGCCAACTTGGATATACCGAGTCAACCATAGGACAATGCCATTTTTGTAGGTCACAAGGGCCCAGTACTGGCAGTAGACTGTGGTTTGGTTGAAAGCCAGGGCTGCCACACGTAAGCACCTGGTTGTGCTCACTGCGGTTCAGCTGCCTGCCTCTGCTTGGCTGGTCTCACAGTCAGAGAGGACTCCAGCCAGCCGGCCAAGCGTGGAGTCTGTCTCTTCAGAACGGCTGAAGGCAACGACCGGACACATCCTGCCTCGAGCCCTCTTGGCGGCGGGCTGAGAGTGGATAATGCAAGTGCTGCTACTGCTCTTGCCAGACATGAAACTGCTTCCTTGGGGATCGGTGGGCCGTGGGGATGAATCCGCCCCTTAGGCTCAGCTGTCTATGTGTCCCTGACCTTTCTGTATTGATGACAAGCTGTAACCCTTATCTCTCTTCTTCAGCTAGGCATCCTTTTCTTTCCTACTGGGTCTTGAGAGACTGCATGAAAGCACTCTTTGTTTCATCCACATTGTTTAAGCCCATCCCCATGTGAAGACCCCCTCACCTAGGGGACATGAATCCCCTCTAGCTTCCCCTCTCAGTCACCCGATGACACAGTAAGGCTGATTTTGGCTTGGAGATCAGGGAAGGGAGCTGTAGTGGAATATTCTGGTCCTATTGGAAAGATCATTCTTTTGGTTATAGTCTTGCAGCAGGCTGTTTTCCCTTAATGCCATTAAACATTTCACTCATCAGATTCCTTCAGATTCGAGTCTCACCCAGCAGCCTTCTACCGATCATGCAGCTTCTCACGCAGATATGCCCTGTCCCAGCGGCCTACAAGTATTTTGGTTTCTGTGACATTTATTTCTTCTTGTGAATAATAACTTTTAATTTGGATTTATATCATAGTCTTAAAAGTTTAGTTCATGTAAGTTTCTGCTTATGAAAGATGCCTCTATTTATAGTGCGCCAACACAATCTGATTTCTAATCTTTTGAGAAAAGAAACTAGGACAAATTCAACAAAGTAAAGCATGAAGGCCTGAGTTCTTTTAAAAGTTAGGCAGATTTTCCTTTTCCTCTCAGACCTTACATCACCACGGGGCTGAGCACAATCAAAAGCTTCTTTTTGCTTAGTTCTTAGTTTTCACATACACTGCCCACCCTTCCCCACCAAGCCCCCTTTTCCCCCAAGTCTCACTGCAGACACTTTGTAGGATCTTCTGCCTAGCTGTTGGAAATTTCTAACTCAGAAAATTTTTAGAATATTTGATATTTGGGGGAAAAAGGATAATAATGTTAAATAGTTATATAATATGTCAGTTGGTTTCCCTGGTGACTCAGACAGTAAAGAATCTACCTGCAATGTGGGAGACCTGGGTTCAATCTCTGGGTTGGGAAGATCCCCTGGAGGAGGGCATGGCTACTTAACGCCAGTATTCTTGTCTGGAGAATTCCATGGACAGAGGAGTCTGAAGGGTTAGTCCATGGGGTCACAAAGAATCAGACACAACTGGGTGACTTTCACTATTTAGACATGCCAAATTTGTAGAAAATACCACTGTTGTCGAATATTCAGGTTTTTCCTTTATTTTTTTCAATTACAAACAGTCTATGATGAACTGTCTCCTTGACACATTCTGTGCACATCTATTATCTTTCTCTTATTATAAATTCTAAAAGTGAAATTCATGAGTTAATATCTGCAGTTATTTTAGGTTCTTGATACACCTTTTTTTTTTTTTCCAATGTAAGTATTAATTTACACTCCCACTAACTTTGAAAGAGACTGGACACTCATCAGTATTGGTTTTATTCCTATTTTTGAATCTGTGATACTCTTATAGGCAAAACGTACTACTGCGTTTTTGTTAGTAGATTTTCCAACATGCCAAGCTAGGCTTAACTTTTTCACATTTTTGGATGATCTTTATTTTTCTTTTAAAAAACACCCACACGTTTCTCCCTCCTGACTGATGTCTGTGCAGCAGGCAGGAAGAGAGAGTGATGATCCTGGGAGTCTGAGGCTCAGAGATGCCGATTATTTGCTTTCCTCCTGAGCAGCGCGGGGATCCTTGGACTGTAGCCCTTCAGTGACACACCCTGTGACTGGAGGACTCAGCCTATTTCCATCAGAGCTTTTATTGTAGCAGCTGAGGCTTTTCCTGTGCTAATGGATGCCTCTTCACACAGCATTGGATGCTACGTCATAGGCTACAAAGGGAGCTACTCAATTTTGTATTACTATACATTAAATATTATGTATTATAACATATGCTATATGTACTATATACATTAAATATCATGTTATATGTTACATATATGATCAACACAACTGAATGACTGAACTGACGTTAAATGTACCTTCTAACAATCAATTGAATAATTCAGACACANTCCTGTGCTAATGGATGCCTCTTCACACAGCATTGGATGCTACGTCATAGGCTACAAAGGGAGCTACTCAATTTTGTATTAATATACATTAAATATTATGTATTATAATATATGCTATATGTACTATATACATTAAATATCATGTTATATGTTACATATATGATCAGCACAACTGAATGACTGAACTGACGTTAAATGTACCTTCTAACAATCAATTGAATAATTCAGACACATCCTTTTCATGTGTGTGCTCAGTTGTATCCAACTCTTTGTGGCCCCCACGGGCCATAGCCTGGCCAGTCTCCCCTGTCCATGGGATTCTCCAGGCAAGAATACTGGAATTGGTAGCTAAAGGATCCCTTTAGCTAAAAGATATTCCAAACGATCCTTTCTCTAAAGAACCTTCCTGACCTAGCGGTCAAAACCACGTCTCTTGTGTCTCCTGCACTGGCAAGCAGATTCCTTTCCACTGGCCCTGCTTTCATTTCAAGCAGCAAACCCAGTGGTGGCATTTACTGCATCATCCCAGAGCAAAATGTTCTCCTAAAAAGCAAACACTGTAGATTTGAAAAGCAAATTTTTGCCAGAACATCGTTTAAAGCGAAGGAGGAAAGGAACAGGCTGAACTGACTCCATCTTGAGAAGGAAACTCCCTTTGCATCCTCGGTAAACTTTGGACTGTATAACTGGTAGCCAAGGAGACAACAAATCTATGGCCGAACAGGCCTCCTGAAATGATAAGCACCAGATTCCATACCTAGATTTCCCATCACCAGAAAGAATGTAATGACCCACTTATGTAGTCAATCACTTTTGTAATCTTTATGGCTGGCACCTGTTGATGTAAACTACAATGTGTAACCAGCTGACCTTTTAAATTATGAATCATGACTGTAACATGATTGTATCTCTAACATTTTCCAGGCTAGGCTTAAGGAATTTGGGGATGTGGGTTTGAGCACATACACTTAAGGTATATAAGATTTTCACAAAAGTTGGTCAAGGTCCCTGGCTAAAGGGGAAGCTCTGTTTCAGACCCTCTGGTGTAATAAACTGCACTCCATGGTCCATGGTGTCCTTCCTGGAGCATTTGATGATAACAAAAGCATCACTCTAAAACATTTGTTTACAAATTTTGTTTGTAATTGTTGGGCCTACTAAAATGACCTTCTAAAGCTAATCACCTGGAGAACATTATGGAATTTCTTGCTGAAGAAATCAGTCCTTTAAGGGGTATTTTTTCATGTCCCCCTTGGACTCTCTTGTCTCTGGTGCTTTCAATATCTGAAGAAAACTTGAAGCGCGCCTTCCTAAATGTCAAAACCCTTAATCTCAGCCAGCGCTCTTTTCGTCTCAGTCCCTGCGCTTCTCCTTGGGGCAGCACAGAGGGCAAGGCTCTCATCTGTCTGTAGACTGGCTGCTCTCACTGGGAGCTAAGAACTTGTAAGAATGCCACGACTTATTGTCTGTGTTATGTTGTGGAACTTTCCTAAGCTACGGCATCTTTTTTTTTTTTTTTCAAGTGACCTGCATTTTCCACTTGGTTGCTTATTGGAATCTACTTTTAAGTATTTTTCAAAACTGTATGCATACTTTTGAATTTACAATGTGTTACAAAACATAAGGTGTGTTATACATTCCTCATGGTGCTATATTGCTACATTTTTTTCTATTCATCTTTTTTCCTTTTCCATTCCCCATGGAAGTTGCTCTAAACCTTTATCACTTTTGAAATTTCCTATTCAGTACTGGGTTCCTTATTCTCAGCAATAGCCGCCTTTCTCAGCTGAGCAAATAGCAGTTATGAGCCCTCCATCTTGCCTTTCTCCATCTCTTAAATACACTTTTAGATTCAGACATCACTCCCAGAGGGGAGGCCTTCCTCTTTTCCAAAATTTAGTCCAATAAATAGTTCCTCTTTCTTATAGATGTAGTTTTTCTCTTTTGATTAGTTTCTTTACCCCATTTAAAAAATAAAGCTAAAGTTTCTCCCTCCGAAAGTGTTAAGTCTACTTCCTCTGAAGTACTTTCATCCAACTTGAAGCTCATCTCTCTTTACTTTTTTATTAAAAACTTCTTGATCAACTATCTGTGAAAGGAAAATATCTCCTGCCATGTCAATAAACAAGAAATGTCACCACCATCAGCAATTTCTGACCTCCGAATGTGAATGAGGGCTCCCAAAACTGTGATCCAGAGGATCCAAGGAAACAGTATTGGCCTCAGATAGCTGAGGTGCATATGAAAGAATGATTTCAGTGAGCCCAGAGGCTTGCATCTTCCCATACTTAGAATGCTAAATTTCTTAACTTGATACCTGATCTTTGATATTCAGACTGACTGCTCCCTTTGTTGCAAACTTGTATATAGCCTGACTTCCCCCTCCTGCCTCCTTGGCACAGTTTTTTTAGAGCTACTGGGAATCTGTCTCCTGGGCTCAGAGTCCTAAACATTCTCACCAAATAGAAGAACTCTCTGCTTTCAGGTTGTGAGTATTTTTTTAGTCAACATATCCAAAAGTAAGTTTTCATTTCCTGGTCATTAATTTAAAGTGTAATTTGAGGTTTGATTCTGCTTCATTTCTGAGGCAGATGATTCTCAATGGCACTGGTGATGTTTTAACCACATAGTCTATTTGAAGTATTTTCATTCCTTCGCTTTCTATAACAATAACCAGCTGCTGTCATTAAAATTGTTTCTCCCATGGCCTCCAGCCTACCAATCTTTCTTTCTTCCTCTTTGAATATTCCTTTTCAACCTTCCCAGGTTTCTCTAATGGAGGTTACTTCTTGAATCTCAGGATTCCAGAATGGCTTCTCTTGTTCTTTCTTTTTTATTCTCTCTTCTCTATATACATTCACACACACTCCTAGATATTTGTAGCTCTTCCTGTGGCTTAAANTGCATCTCCCCATACTTAGAATGCTAAATTTCTTAACTTGATACCTGATCTTTGATATTCAGACTGACTGCTCCCTTTGTTGCAAACTTGTATATAGCCTGACTTCCCCCTCCTGCCTCCTTGGCACAGTTTTTTTAGAGCTACTGGGAATCTGTCTCCTGGGCTCAGAGTCCTAAACATTCTCACCAAATAGAAGAACTCTCTGCTTTCAGGTTGTGAGTATTTTTTTAGTCAACATATCCAAAAGTAAGTTTTCATTTCCTGGTCATTAATTTAAAGTGTAATTTGAGGTTTGATTCTGCTTCATTTCTGAGGCAGATGATTCTCAATGGCACTGGTGATGTTTTAACCACATAGTCTATTTGAAGTATTTTCATTCCTTTGCTTTCTATGACAATAACCAGCTGCTGTCATTAAAATTGTTTCTCCCATGGCCTCCAGCCTACCAATCTTTCTTTCTTCCTCTTTGAATATTCCTTTTCAACCTTCACAGGTTTCTCTAATGGAGGTTACTTCTTGAATCTCAGGATTCCAGAATGGCTTCTCTTGTTCTTTCTTTTTTATTCTCTCTTCTCTATGTACATTCACACACACTCCTAGATATTCGTAGCTCTTCCTGTGGCTTAAAATTCTATCTGTTTACCGTCTGTAGTATACATTCTATTGAGTGAGAGATACAACACAAAACACAAATCGGGCAGTTATTATAATACCAGATGGCAGTTACATGCATATATGTGTCACTCTCAAGATATTACTAACCCCAATCATTTCAATTTTCTTAACAATTTTCATGGATTGCAGAATGGCTAGTTTTAATGTGCAAATCAGAATTAAAAGGTACAGTGAAAGAAATGACATGTTCTGTATGAGAATAGAAATTGCTGTATTCCTTTGATTCCTTGAAAGTCCCAGAATTAGCATTTTATACATCCTAGGCACTCAGCAACTTTATGAGACTTGTAAAGTCACCGTGACAGTGTGTGACTGTGTTCCCCGAGAAAGTTTCTTATAAAATAAAATACAAGGGATAAAAAATAGATGCCACTCGTACCAACTGCAATTTTTCCAGATTATTTTTTGAGAACCAAAGCTAAGGGAATAGCTTTAAATTACACACAATAGATTTATATTCAAATGTGACTTGTTTCTGGAAAGTTGAATAGAAAAATAAGATTCTATAAGCTACTCGGCCCCGGGACCACTGTAGATGCTCTGCCTTGCTGATGATTCTCATTAAGTGGTAGGCAAAAGTGATTTCACATAATCATGTTAATCAAAAGATGAAGATATAAAAATGTATGAGGTCTTTGAGCACTGCAAATAATTTTAGAAATAATCTGGTCTTACCTCTTCATTTTGCATGAGAGAAAATTGAAGCCAGAGGGGTTAAGTGAGTTCTTCAGTTTCACTTAGTTAATTAGTAGTGGCAAAGCAGGGAGAAATCAAGTTTCAAGGCTCAAGGTTTAATGTGCTTTACATTATATAACAGTGCTCATAAATAGCCAAAGTTGTCAATTCTGACAGAAAAATTAGGCTTGTTTTAACATCATTCTCTTAATTAAATAGCCTTTACTTCTTATATCTTAATCTATTTATTTCTTCCATTTTAGACATCTGAGGTACTTTGCAGGTGAAGAAAGTGGAGTAGTTGCTTTATTCAGCATGGTGAGTAAAGTTTCTAGGTTATTAATGGTGATGATTATGTTGCTTTTTACATGATATATTTTGTTTCCCAGATGAACCAGGTAGTTGGTTCTATATCTGTCTAAGCTGTATCTCTTATTCAGTCAACAAATATTCATTAAACATGTACTTTATTCCAGTCTTAATACTGGAAACTGAGAATGGAAAGATTAATTTTAACCCAGTCTTTGCTTATTAAGGTGGTGTCAGCCTCCATTGAAAATTAATTGTAATAAGATCTTAAAGTGTTTACTTACTTGTAAATTATAGTAAATAAACAGTCAAAGTCATCAGTTAAATGCAATTTAAACACTGTAGATGCTATAAATATGATATTATACTACTACAAAGGGAGTAGAAGTGGGAAAGAGAAAGACAACCTGTGCATTGAGTTGTAAAAAATGAATAGCTNGTCACCGTGACAGTGTGTGACTGTGTTCCCCGAGAAAGTTTCTTATAAAATAAAATACAAGGGATAAAAAATAGATGCCACTCGTACCAACTGCAATTTTTCCAGATTATTTTTTGAGAACCAAAGCTAAGGGAATAGCTTTAAATTACACACAATAGATTTATATTCAAATGTGACTTGTTTCTGGAAAGTTGAATAGAAAAATAAGATTCTATAAGCTACTCGGCCCCGGGACCACTGTAGATGCTCTGCCTTGCTGATGATTCTCATTAAGTGGTAGGCAAAAGTGATTTTACATAATCATGTTAATCAAAAGATGAAGATATAAAAATGTATGAGGTCTTTGAGCACTGCAAATAATTTTAGAAATAATCTGGTCTTACCTCTTCATTTTGCATGAGAGAAAATTGAAGCCAGAGGGGTTAAGTGAGTTCTTCAGTTTCACTTAGTTAATTAGTAGTGGCAAAGCAGGGAGAAATCAAGTTTCAAGGCTCAAGGTTTAATGTGCTTTACATTATATAACAGTGCTCATAAATAGTCAAAGTTGTCAATTCTGACAGAAAAATTAGGCTTGTTTTAACATCATTCTCTTAATTAAATAGCGTTTCCTTCTTATATCTTAATCTATTTATTTCTTCCATTTTAGACATCTGAGGTACTTTGCAGGTGAAGAAAGTGGAGTAGTTGCTTTATTCAGCATGGTGAGTAAAGTTTCTAGGTTATTAATGGTGATGATTATGTTGCTTTTTACATGATATATTTTGTTTCCCAGATGAACCAGGTAGTTGGTTCTATATCTGTCTAAGCTGTATCTCTTATTCAGTCAACAAATATTCATTAAACATGTACTTTATTCCAGTCTTAATACTGGAAACTGAGAATGGAAAGATTAATTTTAACCCAGTCTTTGCTTATTAAGGTGGTGTCAGCCTCCATTGAAAATTAATTGTAATAAGATCTTAAAGTGTTTACTTACTTGTAAATTATAGTAAATAAACAGTCAAAGTCATCAGTTAAATGCAATTTAAACACTGTAGATGCTATAAATATGATATTATACTACTACAAAGGGAGTAGAAGTGGGAAAGAGAAAGACAACCTGTGCATTGAGTTGTAAAAAATGAATAGCTGTTCTTGAGGGGATGATGATGGTGGGAGGGTAGAGATAGGAAGTAAGGGGTAAGGGATTAGAGGCAGAGATAGGAGAAGAAGCAAAGCCATGGAGGTGTGAATTAAAAGCTGTTCTGTGAGGTTGGAATTTGAGAAGATGGGGTGGGAGGTGAGAATGGTTAAAGGCTGGAGAGATAGGTGAAGGTGAAGTCACTCAGTTGTATCTGACTCTTTGGGACCCCATGGACTGTAACCTACTAGGCTTCTCCATCCACGGGATTCTCCAGGCAAGAATACTGGAGTGGATTGCCATTTCCTTCTCCAGGGGATCTTCCCGACCCAGGGATCGAACCCAGGTCTTCCGCATTGGAGGCAGATGTTTTAACCTCTGAGCCACCAGGGAGAGATATGGAGGAGCCAAATTTTGGACAGGATTTGTATGTCCATGGTAAGGAATTTGCTCTTCATTCTTTATGTATGGACCCATAATTATCATCACATATATGTCTCTATAGTATTTGCTGTGGTATGGAAGGAAGAATACTAGATTTAGCATTAGTTCAAGTTCTTATCATTTTACTTATTAATGATGAAATTTTGATCATTCATGTAATCTCTTAGGGCCTCAATTCTATTTGTACAATACAAATGATCATTCACAGGGGATCAACTAGGACAGAAATTAAAAATACAAAAGCATATATAGTGAAAGAGCATAGTTATTTTGATTATTTCAGGGGCAGAAAGCTTTTGGGGCAAAGAAAAGATTTAATGCATTGATGAAGGTGTCATGCTACAATTTGCTTCCAGTTAGTTCTCTGGGATTGCAGAGAGAGGTATAGCACATATTGCTTCAGTGAGAGTTCAGTAAAGAAAATAGAAACCACTTTATATATTCTGGTTTGAGGTTATGCATTATAAGACTTTTAGAAATGATTGGGGAGTGGATATTAGGAAAGCTGAGGCTGAAAGATAGGGGAGCTGCCTTTTGAAGGTCAAGGCGGTGAACTGTAAAAATTCAGCCTGAAGCACTCAATGGCTGACTTTTAAATGCTTACCTGGAAGCCATTCTGAAACTCATGTAACATAACCTACATTTTAAAATACATATTCTGAAAAGCTTCACACTATGTAGAAAGTTTGACCAAATACTGAATCACAGGATTCAGTTGTATGATCACAGGATGAAAGAAAGAAAGAGACACTATAGCAGAAGTTGTATGAGAAAATATCCAAATATTTTATGGAATTTAGGGACTAGAAAATACAAATAAACCGAATATCATGTTAAGTATGATGAATGCAATTTAGCATAATACATTGGAAAATTGAAAGTTAATATGACATGAATATTTTAATGATCCCCATTCAATAGAATATTTTGCAGCTGGGATTGTTCATTAGATTAATGGTTGGAAATGGACAATTATAGTTATGATTTTTTATAGTGAGGAAGAATATGGAGTTTACAAGTAAGTTTTTTGAGCAGATCGTTAAAGGAATGATTTTAAGTATTAATAAACAGATACCAATTTGGGGTCTGGGGCAGGAAGTCTCCAAGATGGCCCCCCAGTGATACCTACTGTTTGGGAGCCAGGTTCTTGTGAAATAGTCTTTCTTCGAATATTCTGAATCTGCTGACTTACCTCTGATCAATAGAATCCATAAACAATGGTGGGATGCCATTTCTGAAATTAGAATACAGAGGACTGTGACTTAGATATTGCAAAGACTATCTTGCTCATGCTTCTTGCTTTCTCAGTCTGGGGAAGTCACGTGTATGCCATGTGACAGGAAACTGAGGGAGGCCTATGGCTAACAACCAGGGAGAAATTGCCTTTTATATTAATTAATTCCATTATTGAAGTCGTACAGTGGACTCTTTCATATTTAGAAAGTCATCACTCACCTTGAGATAAATCTTCACTCATGTTTTCTTGAGGTTTTTTTTTTATATTTTTATTCTTACGTTTGATCTATTTAGAATTTATTTTAGCATCCTCCTTTTCAAGGTTACATTTCTTACATTCAGAGACCACAATGATCCACTACTGAGAAAATCTTCTAAAAGTTACTCAGAGATTCCTGAGATCTAAGGCATTTTCCAAGTGATTTCATTACAGTAGCCCATTTATTCAACTAGTGATTTCCTGAGTTGATCCAAATTCTAACCCTGTAAGTACTTTTACTCCAAACGTTGAGCACAGATGTACAGGAAAGAAAGTATACAGTTCTTAAAATAAATGTTAGTAATCATTTCACTTAGATGTGTGATTATTTTCTCCTCACTTTAAAAGAAAAAAAAAACCCTCAATCAGTGCTTCTTTAAAAGTGTTACTTCCTCCATCTCTTTGTGGGGAGCTATAAAGGAATACATTTTACAAATAATTAATACTAAAGACCACATACAGAATCAAAGATAATGAGGAGATAACAATCAACTATCAATTATCACTGCATAATGCATAGCAAAAACCTGACTTTGCTGAAAAGGTGTTATTTTGTAAAACAGCCTGCATATACAGATCTGGTGCCAGAATAGTTCCATGAATCACTCCTGTTTAACTCTCAAACAGATAGGAATTGCCACTCTACACGGCACTCTGATGACAACAAAGAACACTTCAGGAAATATATTTCTTCAAAATTATGCTCATAGGTACAGCCAAATTTTTGTGCTTCAACTATTAAGAATAAAGTTTTGTGTTTAAAGATAAATGTACTCCTGACTGATCAAAAGTCAGCATGCACATTAAGTTGTCATCTGGGCTGTATAGTTTGCATAGATTTGAAACCTTTTCTAGCCTATTTCTCTAGAAGGATACAACATGTCATTGCATAGTCATTCTTATTGCCCATAGACCTTTTGTGTGTAGTTGAGGATTTATTTTCTCTCCCTTGATTAAACAATTTAAAAATGTCTCTGGCTTTTGTAGTGTATAAATACTCTAATAAAAAATTACATCTCCAAATTGAAATGCTTATATTTAGCTTATAAAAATGGTCATTTTTGTAAATTAAAAAGTTCAAACATCAGTAACATCACTGAATTTAACCTAAGTAGTAAGTTTAATGACTAAACAGTGATTAAAGTTCTAAAGAAAGTCAAAAAATTGATGCTTTTGAACTGTGGTGTTGGAGAAGACTCTTTAGAGTCCCTTGGACCACAAGGAGATCAAACCAGTCAATCCTAAAGCAAATCAGTTCTGAATACTCATTGGAAGGACTGATGCTGAAACTCCACTTCTTTGGCCACCTGATGCGAAGAACAGACTCACTGGAAAAGACCCTGATGCTGGGAAAAATTGAAGGCAGGAGAAGGGGATGACAAAGGATGAGATGGTTGGATGGATGGCATCACCAACCTGATGGACATGAGGTTAAGCAAGCTCCAGGAGTTGGTGATGGACAGGGAAGCCTAGTGTGCTGCAGTCAGTCCATGGGGTCACAAAGAGTCAGACACAGCTGAGCAACTGAACTGAATTGAGTAGCTGAAGGATAGGAAAAATTAGGAATACATTCTTAAACAAGCTGTCTCTTTATTTTCTTGTCATATTATAGAAAGAATGTATTCCAGATTGAGAAAAACATGTTAGTTGCCTACCTGAACTTTTACTATCAAAACCATTTTTGCAAAACTTGACAAAGTGTCCAGTTTAGGAAAAACCACAGGAAAATGTGGTTTCCCAAGCATCTTTGCAGTTGATTATAGCCTTGTGGCGTACTTCTGTGATGTGTGTAGAACCTAATAAGTTGGCTTCTTGGAAAAAACATAGTTTCATTGATAAAAGGAAGACTCACTTGGCAACTAGTCATTTTGTAAGTCTGAAGATGAATATTCCGTGTTAAGAAAGCTACATAGAACTTAGGTTCTTAATAATTTCCTTGAGCTACCTCTGACTGCCTGTCTCCATACTTGATCTTTTGTGACCAAAAAAAAACCCCAAAAATCCTCACTGGGTTTTTTTTAGTTGAATTTCTATTATGTGTTTCTTAACTTCACTTCCTACTGTACTGCCAGAAGCAGGGCTTCTCCAACTTTAGCGACTACCTGGAGGTCTTATTGAAACAGATTGCTGCACCTGTTCTCAGTGGATCAGGAGGTGGATCCTGTTTTAACAAGTTTCTAGGTGATGCTGATACTGCTGGTCCCAGAACCACACTTAGAGAGGATTTAGCAGGTTAAGAGACACAAAACAACTGTAAGATACTATAGAAGTTAATTTCATTGATTGGTATCAAGTTAAGAGATGAGTAAGAAAAATTGCATCTAAATCTCCCCAAAGTTAGAGGTGTGAATGGAGAAAGACTTTGAGTTGAAGAATGAGTATGCTAGGCAAATACATGGGACAAGATGGAGAGGAAACTATTGGAGATGATGTGGAAAGAGGGGCAAACACTGTGGTTCTGGGAACTATGGAGACGTTGATCTATAAGCTAGAGACACACATACCCATGTGGTTAGGAGGATTGTGTGTGCGTATAGCAGGGTCCAGATAATGGCAAGTTTTATACATCATGGCGAGGAATTTAGTTTGTATTCCATAGTCAGTGGGAAAATCGTTAACAATTCTAAGTGTAGGGACATGGTTCATGTGCATGACAGAAAGGATGCTGTTGGCAGTGTGGATGGAAGGCTGGAGGAATAGAAGCATAGAAGCAGAAGATTACTAAAGGGTCAGTGCAGTTCTTCAGGTTGCGTTGATTTTCAGTTGAATGGTTTGATTTGGTTTTAGTGAGTAGACATGAATCTGAGTAAGAGTATCATCAACCAAGATGGACTTTTTGAAAACCTTACTCTTAGCTGCATAACAGCATTTAATAAAGTACCACCCTTTCCCTCCCTCCGGGTGCTGTCCATCAGAGCGAGGCTAGCTTCCTAAGAGGTTTCCTTCTCCAACTTTGAAAGTTTAGGTGGGAGTGAAGCTTCTTAATTATCAAGAGATGTGGCAGTCCTGGAATTCAGAACAATTCTCTAGGATCTCTTTAATCTATTGTAAATTTAAGCCAAAACATATATACTATTGCAGTGAGTGAGTGAGTGAAAGTCACTCAGTCATGTCCGACTCTTTGTGATGCCATGTATTATACACTCCAAGGGATTCTTTAGGTGAGAAGACTGAAGAGGGTTGCCATTCCCTTCTCCAGAGTATCTTCCCAACTCAGGGATCAAACCCGCATCTCCTGCATCACAGGTAGATTCGTTACCAGCTGAGCCCCCGGGGAAGCCAAAAAATATAAAACAGTTTCATTTATGCTATGCTGAGTGTCTCAGTCATGTCCTACTCTTTGTGACTCCGTGGACTGTAGCCCACCAGGCTCCTGTGTCCGTGGAATTCTCCAGGCAAGAATACTGAAGTGGGTAGCCATTCCCTTCTCCAGGGGATCTTCCCAATCCAGGGACTGAACCCTGGTCTCACACACTGCAGGCGGATTCTTTAGTGGCTGACTCACCAAAGAAGCCCCTGAGCTACCAGGGAAGCTATCTCAGCTGAAGCATTAATACAGCCTTAAAGTTGTCTCTTCAACAAGGATAAAGTCCATAAGGACACGTCACAGAGAAAGTCATCTGTCACAGGTTGACACCTGCTCTCCCACACAACATCACACCAAGAGACACTCATGAAGCCACAAGAAATATCCTCTCTATACATTTATCTAACTACAGATTTATAAATTTTGTTTTAGCTCGACTTACATAATATTTATATTTACAGTACTTGCAACAATCAAACCAAGAGGCAGCAGGATAATTTAGGCTTTGGAAAAAAAGTGCTAAGACATTAGGGATTTATAAATTGAGCTGCCTCCTTTGTTTCAGTTGACATGTTTAGGGGTATTGGTAAAGAGGCCAGGAGGCTAGCTTTCCAGGTTAAAATTAGTGGCATATGTAATAGCTTGGTAATGAAAGCCCAGGTGCTTAATTTCTGTGTTTAGAAACTCCTTTTTTTTTTTTTTTTTCTGTTTACTTAGGGAAATTCAGAGTACACAGAATGCACAGAATGGTTATACAGTACTAAAACCAAAGCAAAAAAAAAGTCAAGAAATTTGCAAGAAAATGATTTATAAATACATTCCAGCTTTTAATTTATAAGTGGGGTGCATAGAGGTGCTATGAGAGGGCAGTGCTACACCAGGAACAATCATAACTTCTTATCTGCTGGGCCCATGCTCTCTTTCATCAAGATACTAAGGCAATCAAATGATGAATCAGAAGTGTGCTTGGTGAGCAAAGAGACGGGTGTCATTTTGCAGGATGTTTAATCTGGATGGGCTGATGTAGAGGCTGATGACCTTCCCCCAGCACTGTTGGGGGAAGGTCAATAGCACTTTCCTATTGCCTGAGTCACACAGACCTCTTAGACAGTCTGTCTTTTTCACAGCTTTGGAGAATCACTCATAAAGTGGTCATCTCTGGCTCTCTAGCTTTACACAAGCTACCATATTTCTATCATGAAAATATTTTCCAAACAAACTGAATATTATTGTATCATAGGTTACTTTAACAATAGTTTAATTTTAGATATTTTGATGCTGTTTAAGAGACAAACTTATTTAAGAAATTTGCCTTATTCTTGTTAGAAAAAAACGATTTCTTAGTATGCATTTACCTTTAAAATATATATATATATATCAGGGAGTTTCCATTAATATGAAAACCTAAGTTTGATGCAGGAACACAGAAACACAATAAACTAAATTTAAAAAGAATCTGAAACATAATAACAGTTGAAATGTTTTTAATATGTTGTTTTCCTTACAAAAATGGTATATGTTGAATAACATTTTATGCACTGGATTTTAAAATTTATTTTATGAATACTATGTTTTCCTATGGTAATATTCTTCTATATTTGTATTTTCAGTTCAGTTCAGTTCAGTCACTCAGTCATGTCTGACTCTGCAACCCCATGAATCGCAGCACACCAGGCCTCCCTGTCCATCACCAACTCCCGGAATTCACTCAGACTCGTGTCCATAGAGTCAGTGATGCCATCCAGCCATCTCATCCTCTGTTTTCCCCTTTTCCTCCTGCCCCCAATACCTCCCAGCATAAGAGTCTTTTCCAATGAGTCAACTCTTTGCATGAGGTGGCCAAAGTATTGGAGTTTCAGCTTTAGCATCATTCCTT
>SJYW01021183.1:48605-59778 GCA_006410735.1 Raphicerus campestris | reverse complement strand
AAAGTAATGTCTCTGCTTTTGAATATGCTATCTAGGTTGGTCATAACTTTTCTTCCAAGGAGTAAGCGTCTTCTAATTTCATGGCTGCAGTCACCATCTGCAGTGATTTTGGAGCCCCCCAAAATAAAAGTCTGACACTTTTTCCACTGTTTTCCCATCTATTTCCCATGAAGTGATGGGACCAGATGCCATGGTCTTAGTTTTCTGTATGCTAAGCTTTAAGCCAACTTTTTCACTCTCCTCTTTTACTTTCATCAAGAGGCTTTTTAGTTCCTCTTCACTTTCTGCCATAAGGGTGGTGTCATCTGCATATCTGAGGTTATTGATATTTCTCCCAGCAAGCTTGATTCCAGCTTGTGTTTCTTCCAGTCCATTGTTTCTCATGATGTACTCTGCATATAAGTTAAATAAGCAGGGTGACAGTATACAGCCTTGATGTGTTCCTTTTCCTATTTGGAACCAGCCTGTTGTTCCATGTCCAGTTCTAACTGTTGCTTCCCGACCTGCATACAGATTTCTCAAGAGGCAGGTTAGGTGGTCTGGTATTCCTGGCTCTTTCAGAATTTTCCATAGTTTATTGTGATCCACACAGTCAAAGGCTTTGACATAGTCAAGAAAGCAGAAATAGATGTTTTTCTGGAACTCTCTTCTTTTTTCCTAATTGATTAGTATTCTATGGAGATATTATAATTTACTACGTTCTATTAGTGGACATTTAGAGTCTTCCTCAAATTTCAATAGTATAGATAATACTTTAATGAAGGCTTCTGTTTAACTATCTGTTATTTACATCTTTCATTCTTTCCTTAGCCACCATATCTCAAAGAGTTTGCCTCATATATTGCCAAGTGAAGATACTACTTTTTCATAGGACCAGTCTGACCCATTGTATACTGATATTTTGTTTCAAATTGGTAGGGTTACAGAGTCTGATAATCTAGTTGTGTTTGTGAATTTGAAGCCCACAAAAACTTGTGTATATATTACCTGTGTATGTGTATATGTGAGTGTGTATGTTAAATATAATGTACATGACAAAGAAAGTATATATAAATATATATTATATAGCATATATTATATATACTTTACTTTCTTTGAGCTTAAAATTTGTTTCATTAGCTTCTTTTAGATATCTGTTTCATTAGCTTCTCTCTCAGTTCAAATTTAAGCTTTCTAAGTCTGAATTAAGGAACTGTATTTGAAATAAGTGATATGATTTATATTAAGTTCCACTTTGGGACTATAGAACTAGTTTTTTGACCAAAAATATTTGATATGTTGGAAATAACCTGTGTTAAAAATTCTTTTATTTCCACTTCATCATTTTATTTGTTTGTGATTTAACACTTTTTGAAGGCTACCAATGGTAGAAGATTCCATTGAAAAATATATGTGGTTCTGGATCAAGGTGTCTGTGTGTGTGTGAGTGTACCTAATTCTATTATGAAAATAGATGTGTGTGTGCCTTTGTATACCATGGAAACACCATATTTTTGTGTATTTTAAAAACTTTTATAGCTATTATCTTAGAGTTGGAATATATACTTATGTAAGGAGATGGGTCTATCTCACCTCTTTACAAGGGAAAACTTGGCAGAACAAAAATTCAAAGTTTTTTTGTTTTTAGATGCTTTAATAGGGGTTCAGTCCATTACCTTAGAAACTAAGCTATAAATAGAAAAGACTGCTTCTCACAATAACTGTTGGACATATAGATAACTTGCCTTACCTTTGAAACACAGGTTTTTAACCTGGGAGAATTAACTCCTAGGAGTGCATGAATGAGCTTCACAATGTGCATGAGTCCACCAAAATTATATAATCCTAACACTAGGCTGTATATTGTCACCCTGCTTATTTAACTTATATGCAGAGTACATCATGAAAAATGCAGTGCTGGAAGAAGCACAAGCTGGAATCAAGCTTGCTGGGAGAAATATCAATAACCTCAGATATGCAGAAGACACCACCCTTATGGCAGAAAGTGAAGAGGAACTAAAAGGCTTCTTGATGAAAATGAAAGAGGAAAGTGAAAAAGTTGNGTGAACTCCGGGAGTTGGTGATGGACAGGGAGGCCTGGCATGCTGCGATTCATGGGGTTGCAAAGAGTCCGACAGGACTGAATGACTGAAGTGAACTGAACACTCTGTTTGTGTGCATTCATGCATTTTCCCCTATTGTGAAAATTCTATCATTTAAAATCCCAGTCCTTAAAGGCTCTGTGACACTTAGAATGGTTAAGAATCATAGTTATGAGACATATTAATCATGTACCAGAAAACATAATTAAATAGAGTGTGTTTAAATTGGGAATCCAAGGATTTTAGGATATTTAGTACATGGTATTATGTTTTCATATATGGTTTGACCTGTCAGAGCACAGTTCAATTTTTATTGTGTAGCACAAACTGAGAAGTTGAAACAGACTAGTATATTGCTTTTTTAAAAAATAGATTAAGATGTAGAAGAATAACTTAATCATAGCAACTGTTTTGTTGTTCAAAGTGAAAGTGAAAGTCACTCAGTTTTGTCTGACTCTTTGTGACCCCATGGACTATATATAGTCCATGGACTTCTCCAGGCTGGAATACTGGAGTGGGTAGCTGTTCCCTTCTCCAGGGGATCTTCCCAACTCAGGGATCAAACCCAAGTTTCCCAAATTGCAGATGGATTTTTTACCACCAGGGAAGCCCTTTGTTGTTCAGGTTGAGGTTAATTTGGATGATTGCCTATAGTCTAACCTTAAGTTTAATTTGTTATTTATTTATTTACCTATTTTTATTTCAGTGAATAAGGGATCCAGATAAAAAGAAATTTAAGCATGTCAAAGAAATTGGTAGCTGTATAATTTGTTTGGCTAACTAGCTTATATATAAGCAAATATATATAANTAGTCTAACCTTAAGTTTAATTTGTTATTTATTTATTTACCTATTTTTATTTCAGTGAATAAGGGATCCAGATAAAAAGAAATTTAAGCATGTCAAAGAAATTGGTAGCTGTATAATTTGTTTGGCTAACTAGCTTATATATAAGCAAATATATATAAGCAAATATATATATAAGCTTATATATATATATAAGCAAATATATACCTTATATATTTGAATCTGTAGTAAACAGGGTACTTTTTATACAGAGGACTCGGGGGTCTATGGAGACATGTAAAAGATGGCTGAAAATTTCCAAACCTCACCATCTAGAATGAAAATTAAGTTTATCAGGCCAACCACACCTAAGCATTTTACCTTCTGGCATGGGTAACTAACAAAAGCAAGACTATACCATGTTTTCTATCCACACTGTTACAACCAGGAACAGTTTCTACTTACAACAGAAATTTGACATGGGGCTATGCTTTAAAATGTAGGTTTTATTATTATTCATGTATAGTGAATTATTATTATTATTCATGTATAGGACTTCCCTAGTGGCTCAGATGGTAACGCGTCTGTCTATAATGTGGGAGACTTGGGTTCGATCCTTGGGTTGGGATGATCCTCTGGAGAAGGAAATGGCAATCCAGTCCAGTACTATTGCCTGGAAAATCCCATGGACGGAGGAGCCTGGTAGGCTACATTCCATGGGGTCGCAAAGAGTCAAACACGACTGAGCGACTTCACTCTCATAGTGAAGTTAGCAGATCAGGAGATGACTGCAATTGAAAGGATAGTTTGTTGCAGTTCGCAAGAGGAGGAGGTTCATCACCTCACTTGGGGTCCCATTGGGAAGCACTAGGGTTGGTCAGGAAGCAGAGGAGGTTGAGGGGGAAACGTGGGCTGGAACCATTATTGTGATTTTCTAGAGAAGGAATGGGAAAGACAGGTTAAATAAAGTTTAGGATTTGCCAGTTAGATTAATTTCTGTGGGCTCTGGGGTGTAGGGTATAAAGATAAAGAGAAATAGGTAAAATTAATTTTAATATATTATTTATATGTATATTTAGTATATAATTAAAATAATATATTTTATTTAATTCTATATAGCCAAAATATAATTTTAGCATAACCAAAATTATTTGGGATTTTTTCCCTTCTTTTTAATGCTATATTTTTGAAATGTGGTATGTATTCTATACTTACATCTCAATTTGGATGCTGAATTTTCATAGAAATACTTATCTGGATTTCAATATCATGGATATTGATCAATATCAGTTGATCAAGTATATTTGCATACCCAGAATTATTCCAAATGCACTTGAAAGTTTTCCAATAACTGAACTCTGAGTATCATTTTAAATATTTAAATTAAGTAAAATTAAGTAAAATTTAAAATTCAATTCATCAACAGCACTAGCTGCATTTGGTGAATTGTTACTGCATTCACCAGTTCAGGTCTAGAATAATGATTATCAAACTATACTTGACAGTTTGATTTGAACTATATGTTCAAATCAGCCATGAATTAGCTGAAAAATATAGATTGTTGTACTCTGCCTTAAACCCACTGAATCAGAATCTACAGGGCATTACATGATGAACAGAATAGTTTGAGTGTCACTGAAAACACCAAACATCATATGTCTAGAAACAGAGATTCTTTTATTAGAAAGAAGTCTATAAATTATTTTCGAATTAGGTGCTCCTTAATCTCCAACCTTAGTTCCTACCAGTCTCTTCCTAAAGTTCTCTGTTCCAGCCACACTGACCTCTTTGTATCTTTTGCTCTTGTGACTATGAATTCACTTCCTCTGGAATTATCTTCTCTTCCACAAAAAGCTTGGCACACAGATATATTCTCAAAGAAGCATTTCCTGAGTAGGTGAAACATGAAATTAACATCTTTTCCATCATACTCTGTCTCTTCTTTATTACTTGTCAGTTTCAGTAACACACAATTCATATATTTATACAGTTATTGGTTATCTCCCTCCTCCTAGAATGTAAGTCTAGTGGGAGACGGGTTTTTGTTTTGTTTACGGCTTTATCACCATTATCGAGGAAAATATTTCAGTCACTTGGTCATGTCCGACTCTTGTCAACCCCATGGGACTGCAGCATGCCAGGCTTCCCTGTCCATCACCAGCTTCCAGAGTTTGCTCAAACTCATGTCCCTATAGTCGGCGATGCCATCCAACCATCTCATCCTATGTCATCCCCTTTTCCTCCTGCCCCCAATTCCTCCTAGCATCAGGGTCTTTTCAAATGAGTCAGTTCTCCTCATCAGGTGACAGTACTGGAGTTTCAGCTTCAGCATCAGTCCTTCCAATGAGTGTTCAGGACTCATTTCCTTTAGGATTGACTGGTTTGATCTCCTTGCAGTCCAAGGGACTCTCAAGAGTCTTCTCCAACACCACAGTTCAAAAGCATCAATTTTTCAGAGCTCAGCTTTCTTTATAGTTCAACTCTCACATCCATACACGACCACGGGAAAAACCATAGCTTTGAGTAGATGGACATTTGTCATCGAAGTAAAGTCTCTGCTTTTTAATATGCTGTCTAGGTTTGTCATAGCTTTTATTCCAAGGAATAAGCATCTTTTGATTTCATGGCTGCAGTCACCATCTGCAGTGATTTTGGAGCTCCAAAAAATAAAGTCTGACACTGTTTCCACTGTTTCCCCATCTATTTCCCATGAAGTGATGGGACTGGATGCCATGATCTTTGTTTTATGAATGTTGAGTTTAAAGCCAACTTTTTCACTCTCCTATTTCACAATCATCAAGAGGCTCTTTAGTTCCTCTTCACTTTCTGGCATAACGGTGTACTTGTTACTCAGTAAATTATATAAAAGGAAAGTACTTGGCACTCAGTAAATCATATAAAAGGAAAGTACTTGGCACTCAGTAAATTATATAAAAGATATATGTGTGTGTGTGTATGTGTGTTACTTGCTTAGTCGTGTTGAACTCTTTGCAACCTCATAGACTGTGGCCCACCAGGCCCCTCTGTCCATGGGATTCTCCAGGCAAGAACACTGGAGTGGGTTGTCATTTTCTTCTCCAAAGGGACCTATAGAAAGAAAGAAAGTGAAGTCGCTTAGTCATGTCTGACTCTGCGACCCCATGGACTGTAGCCTACCAGGTTCCTCCCTCCATGGAATTTTCCAGGAAAGAGTATTGGAGTGGGAAACGGCAACCCACTCCAGTGTTCTTGTCTGGAGAATTCCATGGACAGAGGAGCCTGGTGGGGTGCAGCCCATGAGATCACAAAGAGTTGGACATGACTGGGCAGCTAACACAGACACATACATACTTGAAGTAGTAAACAGTTAACTAAAGCAATGGTGTGACTTCCAACAGACAAGATGGCATAGATTCATTTTCCCCTGCTCTGCCCTGCTAAGCATATCTATAAACCTGGAAATGGTTCAAGAGACAGTGCAAGGATAACTCTGAAATGTGTTAAGAAGAGGTGAGTTAGTTTATAACACCAGGATGTGAGGCAGAGCATAGTAGCAAGGTGTTTTGAGTCTTTCGGCCCAACAGGGAATGACAATCAGCTCCAGCATTTTCAGATGGAAATGGCAACAGAAGGCAGCCTAGGTATGTTGCTCCTCCCCTAACCCCTGGTGGAAGCTTTGCCAGCATCAGGGGAGCAGGACACCACCCACAAGAGGATCAACTGTGAGCCTCAGTAGAAACAAGCATCCAGGGGAGATATTTCTTTCTATGGCCCCGAGAATCTTCTTTTTGCAGAGAGTTACTGAGAGGGGCAGGGAGACTAGGCAGGGGAATTCAGCTGTAGCAGGCAGCCTGCTCAGGAAAGACCCTTTGTCTCCCAGGGAGACTCTTCTTCCCCACTCAAAGACCCAGGGCAACCAGGAGCCACTGATGAGGGATCCTACCACAGCCTTCTCCCACTGAGAGACACCGTGGGCTTCCTGAAGAATCTTGCCCAGTTCCCTCAGGTAGCACCAGCTGGGACCAGTAGAAGCCCCGGGGGCACTAGATAGACCAAATTAACAAAAGTAACAGTCTAAACCTCTCAAGTGAGACTGCTATTGGAAGCACAGCCCATGGGTATAAGCCAAGACCCACAGGCTACATCTAGACAGG
Source organism: Raphicerus campestris (assembly GCA_006410735.1). Classification (NCBI taxonomy): domain Eukaryota; kingdom Metazoa; phylum Chordata; class Mammalia; order Artiodactyla; family Bovidae; genus Raphicerus; species Raphicerus campestris. The sequence continues at coordinate 52,778 of SJYW01021183.1, read as the reverse complement.
GTGACTGCTTGTTAAATAAGAGATTTCAATAGGACTCAGTCTCCTAATAAAGCAGAGNTTAACAAAAGTAACAGTCTAAACCTCTCAAGTGAGACTGCTATTGGAAGCACAGCCCATGGGTATAAGCCAAGACCCACATGCTACATCTAGACAGGGTGACTGCTTGTTAAATAAGAGATTTCAATAGGACTCAGTCTCCTAACAAAGCAGACAATATGTCCAAGATAAGTATCAAATCATAACTGGAATGAGAAAAGACGGTCAATCCACTAATGTCAACACCAAGATGAATCAGTTATCGGAATTATCTGACAATGATTTTAAAGCAGCTATTAAAAAAATGCGTTGACAATCAACTAAAAATTCTCTTGAGACAAATGAAAAATTAGAAAATCACAGCCAAGATGTAAACTTATAAAAGAGAACAAAATGGAAATTATAGAACTGAATGACACAATAATTGAAATAATAAAAACTCACTGGATGAACTCAGTATTTAATTAAGTATAGATAATTGATAGAGGATTATACATTCATTTTTAAAATAGTCACTGAGAATTTACAAAGTGTGAAACAGTCAGATCTATTACCTATAAAGACCTTCAGTGAAATAGAGGAGATGGGTATTAAATAAATCATTGTAGTAATAATTACAGTTGTGACAAGTGCAATGGAGGAAATGCTACAGATAAGANGATAGAGGATTATACATTCATTTTTAAAATAGTCACTGAGAATTTACAAAGTGTGAAACAGTCAGATCTATTACCTATAAAGACCTTCAGTGAAATAGAGGAGATGGGTATTAAATAAATCATTGTAGTAATAATTACAGTTGTGACAAGTGCAATGGAGGAAATGCTACAGATAAGAAGTACACACAGTCATTCTTAAGGGTGTGGGATTTGAAGAGAAGATGAGCAGAACAGAGGATGATTCATAAGGAGATAGTTTTCTTTGAAGGGAGTTCAGTGAGTTTCCTGCTGAGTTCCTCCTGCCCTGACCAGCTCAACATTGCCTCAGGCATCTGTTGCCAGTTCTCTTGTTAAGGCAGAGACTGTCTGAAATCCTTATGCTTCCTCTGAACCTTAGGATTGNGTTCAGTGAGTTTCCTGCCGAGTTCCTCCTGCCCTGACCAGCTCAACATTGCCTCAGGCATCTGTTGCCAGTTCTCTTGTTAAGGTAGAGACTGTCTGAAATCCTTATGCTTCCTCTGAACCTTAGCATTGTGATGAGGGGAGTTATGGGTGACTTGTAGGTTTCTAGTATGGATGATGGGGTGAATATGACAACATTATTAAGACTGGTTGTAGAAGAAGTAGAAACAGACTTGGAACTGGACAAAAACGAGATCACTTTTGCAGGCACTGAGATAGAGATGCCTAGTTATCTGTTACACCCTCTGGCAGATAGATTTGTGGTTTGGAGCTTGGCGAAGATCAAAGTTAGTGATATGGATTTACCAGTCTTTAGCATGGATGGAAGTTAATGCAAGGAAGAAATGAGGTCAAAGGAAGAGAGTATGAGAAAATGGTCTAGGACATAAATGTAGGAATTTGGAGAAGAGAGCCTGCAAAGAAGATGAATACAGAGAAAACAGAGAGAGGAAATAGAAGCCAGATAATGTTAAAGAAGGAAGGAAAGGTTAATGTCAAATGCTGCATAAATGTCAAGGAGGTAGAAGGACAAAAGCAGTTTGCAATGAGAACACTCAGTGCCCTTGGCAGGAGCAGTTTCAATAATTTTTAAATGGAAAAAATGGGAACAGGACGTGTAGACTCTGTTTCTGGGAATTTGGCATAGAGAGAAAAAGAAAAAGGGAGAGGGTCAACGTGAAGATTTTGTTTTTGATTTTGTTTGAGAGCAGTGACTGGAATGTTTCCAGGCTAGGTAGAGAAGGCAAACCAGAAGGAAGAGGTTGGGACCCCAGTAAGAAAGGAAGTGACAGATGAGGCAATGGCCTTAAGTGGCCGTGAGAGCTGGGATGATGGAGCAGAGACGGGACATTATACTTCATAGGACGGGGAGGGAGAGATTCCTTTTCCAGTGAGGGGAGGGTTATTCATAAAGTGGACAGGGATTGAAGTCTTATTACTTGAGCCACTTGACACTCCTTGTCAGGTGGAAACATTGTGTCCTGCTAAAAGTAAAAGGAGAAGTCAAGGCTGGTGAAAGTTTGGAAAAAATATTGAAAATCCTAAGAGGAATAAGGAAAAGGAAATCAGACATTTTCTGGGACTCACTGACTTACTAGTTGAGATCAGAGGCATGCATGTGATGAATTCTTTTGAATATTTCTTCAGCAGGTAGTTTTGATGGTGAATGTCAGCTGATCAGTTTTGGAATGGGGGTTTAAGGAAGTGTTGGCACCTAACCAAGGTTTTCAGAAAAAAGTGGAATATTTTGTAGCATTGTTACTGTCAGTGTTTACTTCCTGGCAAACCTTGCCGTTTACTAAATGTATCTTTCATTAGTTGATTAAAAACATGTTTTTCTTTTATTTATTGTCCTGTAGGCACTAACCCATTGCCTACAGTGTGTACAGTACTTGATCTGTCCCAGCAGGGCAACTTAGAAATGTTGCAGCTCCTGCCTGCCATAAATGATCTGTTTATTTGGAAGGAAATGATAAATGGTGCAACAGTCAGGGAAGATAAGCAAAAATGAAAAGACAACTGTTATTTGTGTGAAGGCTTATATGTATCAGACGTTTTACAGAGGCAGTATCAGGTAATGATTCAGAGTGTGGCCTCTGGAACCAGATTCTAAGTGCCTAGTACATGGTGGTGATTATTATCATCTGATTGATTTCAAAATAAATACAGGGAATAGACATTATTATTCCCATTGTATAAACAAGAAAAGTGAAGCTAGAGGGGTTAGAGAATCTTGCCCAAGATCACAATGGAGGTAGATTAAGATTCTGATTTCTGATTGTGCCTGCCTTTGTTTCCAAGGACTCTGTTGTCACTCAATTCATGTATGAAGTGGCACAAGTGGTATTGTCCTTAGAACTTTTGCTTGCAGGGTAGGAGGTATGCTCAGCATGTGGTGACACTAATCACAAAAAATGTAGTGATGAAAATGAGTCTTATGGAGGGATTTGTGTGTTTTAATTAGAGAAACAAAGTTAGAAAGACATTCCAGAAAGAGAAAATAACATAAATCAAGCAACGGCCAAAGGAATTACTTTCTTTTTTAAGGTCTGGAAAATGATAGGGAGGTAATTCTACTGGAGTTGACCTCCATGCATTGTGAGATGAGAGGGCAAATAACTGTATGACTATCCTAAAAATTATTTGTGAGCTTTTTTTTATTTAACTTGCCTGCCCATGAGAAACACTGGGCTGGAAGAAACACAAGCTGGAATCAAGATCGCTGGGAGAAATATCAATAACCTCAGATATGCAGATGACACCACCCTTTTGGCAGAAAGTGAAGAGGAGCTAAAGGGCCTCTTGATGAAGGTGAAAAAGGAGAGTGAAAAAGTCGGGAAAAAGTCGGCTTAAAGCTCACCATTCAGAAAACTAAGATCACGGCATCTGGTCCCATCACTTCATGGGAAATAGATGGGGAAACAGTGGAAACAGTGTCAGTCTTTATTTTTTTGGGTTCCAAAATCACTGCAGATGGAGATTGCAGCCATGAAATTAGAAGACGCTTACTCCTTGGAAGAAAAGTTATGACCAACCTAGATAGCATATTCAAAAGCAGAGACATTACTTTGCTGACTAAGTTCTGTCTAGTCAAGGGTCAAGGCTATGGTTTTTCCTGTGGTCATGTATGGATGTGAGAGTTGGACTGTGAAGAAGGCTGAGAGCCAAAGAATTGATGCTTTTGAACTGTGGTGTTGGAGAAGACTCGTGAGAGTCCCTTGGACTGCAAGGAGATCCAACCAGTCCATTCTGAAGGAGATCAGCCCTGGGATTTCTTTGGAAGGAATGATGCTAAAGCTGAAACTTCAGTACTTTGGCCACCTCATGTGAAGAGTTGACTCATTGGAAAAGACTCTGATGCTGGGAGGGATTGCGGGCAGGAGGAGAAGGAGACGACAGAGAATGAGATGGCTGGATAGCATCACCGACTTGATGGACATGAGTTTGAGTGAACTCCGGGAGTTGGTGATGGACAGGGAGACCTGGCATGCTGTGATTCATGGGGTCGCAAAGAGTC
>SJYW01021183.1:16270-44191 GCA_006410735.1 Raphicerus campestris | reverse complement strand
GGGTTCCAAAATCACTGCAGATGGAGATTGCAGCCATGAAATTAGAAGACGCTTACTCCTTGGAAGAAAAGTTATGACCAACCTAGATAGCATATTCAAAAGCAGAGACATTACTTTGCTGACTAAGTTCTGTCTAGTCAAGGGTCAAGGCTATGGTTTTTCCTGTGGTCATGTATGGATGTGAGAGTTGGACTGTGAAGAAGGCTGAGAGCCAAAGAATTGATGCTTTTGAACTGTGGTGTTGGAGAAGACTCGTGAGAGTCCCTTGGACTGCAAGGAGATCCAACCAGTCCATTCTGAAGGAGATCAGCCCTGGGATTTCTTTGGAAGGAATGATGCTAAAGCTGAAACTTCAGTACTTTGGCCACCTCATGTGAAGAGTTGACTCATTGGAAAAGAGTCTGATGCTGGGAGGGATTGAGGGCAGGAGGAGAAGGGGACGACAGAGGATGGGATGGCTGGATAGCATCACTGACTTGATGGACGTGAGTCTGAGTGAACTCCGAGAGATGGTGATGAACGGGGAGGCCTGGCGTGCTGCGATTCATGGGATCACAAAGAGTCGGACACGACTGAGTGACTGAACTGAACTGAAGAAAAATTGGAAATAATAATTTATTCTCCTTTCAATTTAGATCGGACCAGTGGGCCTATCCAGTTACATGGCCTTTCTTTCCCTGTGAATCACTAACACTGAACACAATACTTGTGTACAGCAAAATTTTTACATTACTACTTTCTTGTAGATTGCCTCTTAAATACTAGCTATATTCCATTTGAATGGCTTTTGTTCTTAGGATTTCCTAACTGGCTTCTTCATTTCCATCTTGACCCCCCCTACAGTAAAGGCTCTTCCCGTAGTCATGATGATTCTTGGAAAATGTAAGTCCAATCACATGTGGACTGTTCAACATTTCCATGACTTTTCTATTTTCTCAAAATAAAATGAAGTGTTCTTACTCTTGCCTATACAACCCTATAGACCTTGTCTCAGGCCAGCAACCTCTCTGACATTGCTGCAGCTGTTTCTTTTTCTATCCACACTGCCTGGTTCATCATTTCCTTCAGCTTTCTGCTCACATGCCATCTAATCACTGGGGTCTTTCCTGACTACTTTCTCTAAAATAACCCAGTTCTTTTCACCTCTCCTCACATCTGTCCTGCCAGCTTCTTTTCTTCTTTACTTTGACTTTGTTAATATTGCTCATCACCATGCAATGTATTATGTATTAATTTGTTTATTGTCTTTCTCTTTTCATTTGAGATAAGCCCATGAAAATGGGAACTTTGTTTGGCTTGCAGTTCTTGATATACTGTAAAGAACATTGGCATTTTTTGTTCAGTCACTAAGTTGTATCCATCTCTTTTCAACCCTATGGATGGCAGTACGTCAGGCTTCCCTGTCCTTCACTATCTCCTAAGTTTGCTCAAACCATTGAATCAGTGATGTCATCTAACTATCTCATCCTCTGTGTTCTCTTTTCCTCCGGTCCTCAATCTTTTCCAGCATTAGGGTCTTTTCCAATGAGTAGGCTCTTTGCATGAGATGGCCAAAGTATTGCAGCTTCAGATCCAGCATCAGTCCTTCCAGTGAATGTTCAGGGTTTATTTCCTTTAGGACTGACTGGTTTGATCTCCTTGCTGTCAAGGGGACTCTCAAGAGTCTTCTCCAGCACCACAATTTAAAAGCACCAATTCTTAGGCTCTAAGCCTTCTTTAATCAGTCGATAAAGAATCTGCCTGCAGTGCAAGAGACCTGGGTTCAGTCCCTGGGTCAGGAAGATGCCCTGGAGAAGGAAATAGAAACTGACTCTAGTATCCTTGCCAGGAAAATTCTACAGTCCATGGGCTCACAATAGGACACGACCTAGCGACTAAACCACCCACCATCACAGCCTTCTTTATGTTCCAACTCTTACATGCATACATGACTACTGAAAAATCCATAGCTTTCATGATGTATTTGCTTTTTAATATGCTAAGTTTGTTATAGCTTTTCTTATAAGGAGCAAGTGTGTTTTAATTTCATGGCTACAGTCACCATCCACAGTGATTTTGGAGTCCAAGAAGGTAAAAATCTGTCACTATTTCCTTTTTTCCCCCATTTACTTGCCATGAAGTGATGGGACCAAATGTCATAATCTTAGTTTTTTGAATGTGAGTCTTAAGCCAGCTTTTTCACTCTCCTTTTTCATGGTTATCAAAAGGCTTTTTAATTCCTCTTTACTTTCTGACATTGGGGCGGTATCATCTGCATATCTGAGGTTGTTGATATTTCTCCTGGCAGCTTGATTCTAGCTTGTGACTCATTCAGCCCGGTTAACTGTTCTTGGTATAATGCCAAGAGCATTGGCATGTAGTAGACTCTAAACTAATGTATGTATGTGCTTAGTCCCTCACTTGTGTCTGACTCTTTGTGACCCCATGGACTATAGCCTATCAGGCTCCTCTGTCCATGGGATTCTCCAGGCAAGAGTATTGCAGTGGATAGCCATTCCATTCTCCAGGGGATCTTCCTGACCCAGGGCTTGAACCTGGGTCTCCTGTACTACAGCTGGATTCTTTACTGTCTGAACCACCAGGGAAGCCTAAACAAATACTTATTGAATAAATGGAAATGAATGAATAAAACTATTTGTACCAGTGGTAGTATATTTAATATTTTAAATTTATACTGGGGAGAAATGTATCTCTAATACAGGAGTTATGCTATACTAAAGTACTTCTCAAAATCATTGACTAAACCTTGTCATGCAGTGCCAGAATTTGTGCCAGCAGGGCTAGTCTCCTTACCAAAATACTATTTAGTACAGTGAAAGCATTTCCTAAAACAGGCATGAATATCTTTTTTTTTCAAAATTGAAAACCATTAATGTACAGCAGATATATGTCAATCCCAATCTCCCATTTCATCCCATTACCTCCCCCTTCCTCCTTGATATCTGAAAATTTGTTCTCTACATCTGTGTCTCTATTTCAAGTTGATCCGTACCATTTTTTCTAGATTCCACATATAAGTGTTAATATAGAGTATTTCTTTTTCTCTTTCCATGCATAACATAGGTAACTAATGAGAATCTACTGTATAGCACAGAGAACTCTACTCAGTGTTTTATGATGACCTAAATGGGAAGTAAATCTAAAAAAGAAGAGATACACATATAACTGATTTATTTTGCTATATAGCACAAGATAACACAGCATGTAAAACAACTATTTGCAGATAAAAATTAATATAAAGTTTGGATGGGGTTAACAATCCAGGGAAGTGAACAAATCAGTGAACAACAACAGTGACAAAATTTGCATTTTTCTTTTGGTAGAGTGGTGAGATTGTTGTGGAAAATCTGGGAGGGGTTATGAATGAGAAATCTAACATGAAAATAAGTTGTACTTCAAGCCTCTGCTTGAGAAAGTTTAAGAAAGGCTAGAGTGGTTGAGATACAGTAGGAGAAAGAGATTTATGAAATCCTCCTCAAACATCAACACAGTTTATGAACTTGGGTGGGTTGCCAACAACCACTCAAGGTCTACCATTTCCCCTTAGGAATGAACCAGACTGTCTCTCCTTTTTCAGGAAGGAGTCAGGGATTGCTATTTAGTCATCATAGTGATCTCTGGAGATAGAAGGGTAGACTACAGAACCCTCTGAGGCAAGCCAGGATCCCAGTTTGTGTCTTTCTAGGTGTCCTTGATCTAATCAGTTTAACCTATTTATCTATCTCCTAGAGTCAAATGAAAACTGGCAAACAAGAGTATTTTTACTAACATCGAATTCGTGTCTTCTGAGTTTTTCATGTTTTACTTCATTGATTTACAGTCCGGAGAAGGCAATGGCACCCCACTCCAGTACTCTTGCTTGGACAATCCCATGGACAGAGGAGCCTGGTAGGCTACAGTCCATGGGATCGCTAAGAGTCGGACACAACTGAATNTAATCTTAGTTTTTTGAATGTGAGTCTTAAGCCAGCTTTTTCACTCTCCTTTTTCATGGTTATCAAAAGGCTTTTTAATTCCTCTTTACTTTCTGACATTGGGGCGGTATCATCTGCATATCTGAGGTTGTTGATATTTCTCCTGGCAGCTTGATTCTAGCTTGTGACTCATTCAGCCCGGTTAACTGTTCTTGGTATAATGCCAAGAGCATTGGCATGTAGTAGACTCTAAACTAATGTATGTATGTGCTTAGTCCCTCACTTGTGTCTGACTCTTTGTGACCCCATGGACTATAGCCTATCAGGCTCCTCTGTCCATGGGATTCTCCAGGCAAGAGTATTGCAGTGGATAGCCATTCCATTCTCCAGGGGATCTTCCTGACCCAGGGCTTGAACCTGGGTCTCCTGTACTACAGCTGGATTCTTTACTGTCTGAACCACCAGGGAAGCCTAAACAAATACTTATTGAATAAATGGAAATGAATGAATAAAACTATTTGTACCAGTGGTAGTATATTTAATATTTTAAATTTATACTGGGGAGAAATGTATCTCTAATACAGGAGTTATGCTATACTAAAGTACTTCTCAAAATCATTGACTAAACCTTGTCATGCAGTGCCAGAATTTGTGCCAGCAGGGCTAGTCTCCTTACCAAAATACTATTTAGTACAGTGAAAGCATTTCCTAAAACAGGCATGAATATCTTTTTTTTTCAAAATTGAAAACCATTAATGTACAGCAGATATATGTCAATCCCAATCTCCCATTTCATCCCATTACCTCCCCCTTCCTCCTTGATATCTGAAAATTTGTTCTCTACATCTGTGTCTCTATTTCAAGTTGATCCGTACCATTTTTTCTAGATTCCACATATAAGTGTTAATATAGAGTATTTCTTTTTCTCTTTCCATGCATAACATAGGTAACTAATGAGAATCTACTGTATAGCACAGAGAACTCTACTCAGTGTTTTATGATGACCTAAATGGGAAGTAAATCTAAAAAAGAAGAGATACACATATAACTGATTTATTTTGCTATATAGCACAAGATAACACAGCATGTAAAACAACTATTTGCAGATAAAAATTAATATAAAGTTTGGATGGGGTTAACAATCCAGGGAAGTGAACAAATCAGTGAACAACAACAGTGACAAAATTTGCATTTTTCTTTTGGTAGAGTGGTGAGATTGTTGTGGAAAATCTGGGAGGGGTTATGAATGAGAAATCTAACATGAAAATAAGTTGTACTTCAAGCCTCTGCTTGAGAAAGTTTAAGAAAGGCTAGAGTGGTTGAGATACAGTAGGAGAAAGAGATTTATGAAATCCTCCTCAAACATCAACACAGTTTATGAACTTGGGTGGGTTGCCAACAACCACTCAAGGTCTACCATTTCCCCTTAGGAATGAACCAGACTGTCTCTCCTTTTTCAGGAAGGAGTCAGGGATTGCTATTTAGTCATCATAGTGATCTCTGGAGATAGAAGGGTAGACTACAGAACCCTCTGAGGCAAGCCAGGATCCCAGTTTGTGTCTTTCTAGGTGTCCTTGATCTAATCAGTTTAACCTATTTATCTATCTCCTAGAGTCAAATGAAAACTGGCAAACAAGAGTATTTTTACTAACATCGAATTCGTGTCTTCTGAGTTTTTCATGTTTTACTTCATTGATTTACAGTCCGGAGAAGGCAATGGCACCCCACTCCAGTACTCTTGCTTGGACAATCCCATGGACAGAGGAGCCTGGTAGGCTACAGTCCATGGGATCGCTAAGAGTCGGACACAACTGAATGACTTCACTTTCGCTTTTCACTTTCATACATTGGAGAAGGAAATGGCAACCCACTCCAGTATTCTTGCCTGGAGAATCCCAGGGTCGGGGGAGCCCAGTGGGCTGCCGTCTGTGGGGTCGCACAGAGTCGGACACAACTGAAGCGACTTAGTAGCAGCAGCAGCAGCAGTAGCTTAGTCAAGGCTGAGAAAAACAGTCTTGTACTAATAATAAATTATCAAAGACAACCAGCCCAACCAGCCCTCTAGAATTTTGTGTTGAAGAGACTCGCAAATTGGCAAACAGTAGGTCTGTGGGTTGTCACAGGCTTTTTATGTGTTGCCCATGCCCCCAAATTTCTTGTTTTGGCATGGCAGTCTTTTATAATGGTTCTAAGTGAAGCTTTCAAATTTAGTATCAAGTGTATTGTAGTAGAAATGATAGCTGCATACGTTTGGTTGTCTACTAGACAAAAACATTAGTTAGAAGTTAGAACTTCCCTGACATCCAAGTTCCCTTGCAATCATGTAAATACACTGTGTTGTCTCAAAAGACTACAGTCACAATGATGATATTCCTTTTTATATTTATGTTCTTAAGGAGATCTCCCTGATGGTAGAATATATGTCAAATCCCAGCAAACTTCCAAGTTGAGAATGGGAGAAGAATTCCTAGCCCAGCATTATTGGTCAACATAGAACTCATTATGTTAAATTGGGTCATATGTATTGCCTCCAATACTTGCCAGTTTTTTTTCATTCAATAATGCCAACATTGCCCCTTCATCATGCAAACAAAATCAAAGCCTCAAATATTCTTCTGCAGATACTAATGACAGCAATCTCAGAGGGAGCCTAGCTTTTGTTTCCGCACTGCTGTCCCTCAGAGCATCATGTGGCATTCTGCAAATAATGAGTTTTAAATGAAAAGTGGTCAGCTGTCTCAGTGACTGCAATTGAAGTATCGGGATCTGGCCTGTGGGTGTCATCACTAGGATATCTGAATTCACTAGTACATTGGATGCTTGGAGAGGAGCCCTGCCTGTTACCATCTGTTCACTCATCCCATGCCATCCTCTTTGTTCCATGGGGCTCAAAAGACTTCCTTCTCAATAAGGAGAAGCTAGAAGCTCAAATTTGAATAGTGTTATCATGGTTAGTCATTCACTGACAGGTATTTACATTTTCCGGGACTCCACTAGTGTGTGGCATGGCTCCTGCATCTTCTGTATCCTTGGCCATTACGATCTAGTCAGAAGGCTTGCTGCTGCTATCAGAGGAGACGTCTGTACCCAAGATGCCCCTTGGGTAACTCAGTTTAACCTGTTCTCTATCTTTAAAATCTTTTACCCTGGGACAACTAGCATGGATTTATCTCATAGGTGTGGGTGTGTAGTGGTGTTGTAGATATATCATTGTTTTAATTTGCAGTTAAAAGATGATCAATGATGATAGCATCTTTTCCTATGTTTATTTTTCATCTGTATGTCTTCTTTTATGAGAAACCTATTCAGATTTTTTTTTGCTCTTTTAAAAAAATTGGATTGTTTTTATATTTACGCTTGAGTTTTTTGAATATTTTGGATACCAGTGCTCTATCAGGTAAGTATTTTGACAACATTTTCCCTAAGTTTATCACTTATATTTTGATATAATAAGCCCCCTACCTACGAACTTTCCAGTTGTGAGCTTTCAAAGAGGCAAAATACGTTCCTGTGTCCAATCATGTAAGTTAGTTCATGTGCCTGGCGTACATTGTCACATGTATGCATCCTCTACAAGAGGCTGTGATTTTCTGCACTTTACTGTTGTGCAACATGAGGTGCTTCCTAATGAAGACCTGATAGAACTGGAGGCACAGAGAAAGGGCGAAGAGAGACAAGAGGAAGAAAGAACCAAAGAGATTCTCAACACAGAAAATGGTGAGGGGGCTTTCTTGATTTGAAGAGACACTGTTAGCTTTTGAGGCCCTGGAACCAAATGTAGAATGGTACATGAAGGTTGCAGCGGCCGTTCAGAATGCAATCCAGTGCGACCGTGAGCAGAAAAGAAGAGCTACTACCCAGATCAGTTCAGTTTAGTCGCTGTTGTGTCCGACTCTTTGCAACCCCATGAATTGCAGCACGCCAGGCCTCCCTGTCCATCACCAACTCCTGGAGTTCACTCAAATTCACGTCCATCGAGTCCGTGATGCCATCCAGCCATCTCATCCTCTGTCATCCCCTTCTCCTCCTGTCCCCAATCCTTCCCAGCATCAGAGTTTTTCCAATGAGTCAACTCTTCACGTGAGGTGGCCAAAGTACTGGAATTTCAGCTTCAGCATCATTCCTTCCAAAGAAATCCCAGAGCTGATCTCCTTCAGAATGGACTGGCTGGATCTCCTTGCAGTCCAAGGGACTCTCAAGAGTCTTCTCCAACACCACAGTTCAAAAGCATCAATTCTTCGGCGCTCAGCTTTCATCACAGTCCAACTCTCAAATCCATACATAGCTACTGGAAAAACCATAGCTTTGACTAGACAGACCTTTGTTGGCAAAGTAATGTCTCTGCTTTTGAATATGTGATCTAGGTTGGTCATAACTTTCCTTCCAAGGATTCTTGGTGCCGTCTCCGATCTGGCGATCTACTGACCGTACTCTTGAGCGTCAAGATGCGATTATGTGAACAAACCTTTGAAATGAGACTACCCAGATATCATTGGATTATTTTTCAAGAGGGCAGACCTAATTGAATCCAGCAAGGAACCGGAACCTGTGTCATCAGTGTCAGGCATGAGTGAAACTGCAGCCTGCTCTCCTTCTCCTATTGCTAAAGATCCTTCAGCTCTGCCATCTCCCACCTCCTCTCCTTCCTCCAGTCATTAACTCTTCTTGCTTGTTCACTTGATGGCAGCCCCTTTTATGCCAGCCATTGTACTGCGCTTTTCAAGGTACTATACTGTGAGATTAAAAATGTTTTGTTTATTTTTTATGTTTACTTTTTTATGTATTATTTTGTGTAAAAAGTATAAATTTATTACAGTATAGTACTTTATATCTGATGGTATTAGTTGGGTACCTAGGCTAACTTGGTTGGACTTATGAATCAACTGGACTTACAAATGGGCTCTTGAAATGGAACTCATTCATATGTAGGGGACTTACTGTACTTTTAACAATGTGTTTGGAGAGCAGAGGTTTCTAATTTTAATAGAGTCTAACATCACATTTTCTTTAAAATTCATGGATGATGTTTTTGAAGTTGCACCTATAATCTCATCACTAAACTCAAGCTTGTCTGTATTTTTTTCTGTTTCCTTCTAGATATTTTGCAGTATTGAATTAAATCTATGCCTCATTTGAAGGTAATTTTTGTGAAAGGTATGAGGTATATGGGCTTCCCTGGTGGCTCAGAGGTTAAAGCGTCTGCCTGCAATGTGGGAGACCTGGGTTCGATCCCTGGATCGAGAAGTTCCCCTGAAGAAGNTTCATCTGTATGTCTTCTTTTATGAGAAACCTATTCAGATTTTTTTTTGCTCTTTTAAAAAAATTGGATTGTTTTTATATTTACGCTTGAGTTTTTTGAATATTTTGGATACCAGTGCTCTATCAGGTAAGTATTTTGACAACATTTTCCCTAAGTTTATCACTTATATTTTGATATAATAAGCCCCCTACCTACGAACTTTCCAGTTGTGAGCTTTCAAAGAGGCAAAATACGTTCCTGTGTCCAATCATGTAAGTTAGTTCATGTGCCTGGCGTACATTGTCACATGTATGCATCCTCTACAAGAGGCTGTGATTTTCTGCACTTTACTGTTGTGCAACATGAGGTGCTTCCTAATGAAGACCTGATAGAACTGGAGGCACAGAGAAAGGGCGAAGAGAGACAAGAGGAAGAAAGAACCAAAGAGATTCTCAACACAGAAAATGGTGAGGGGGCTTTCTTGATTTGAAGAGACACTGTTAGCTTTTGAGGCCCTGGAACCAAATGTAGAATGGTACATGAAGGTTGCAGCGGCCGTTCAGAATGCAATCCAGTGCGACCGTGAGCAGAAAAGAAGAGCTACTACCCAGATCAGTTCAGTTTAGTCGCTGTTGTGTCCGACTCTTTGCAACCCCATGAATTGCAGCACGCCAGGCCTCCCTGTCCATCACCAACTCCTGGAGTTCACTCAAATTCACGTCCATCGAGTCCGTGATGCCATCCAGCCATCTCATCCTCTGTCATCCCCTTCTCCTCCTGTCCCCAATCCTTCCCAGCATCAGAGTTTTTCCAATGAGTCAACTCTTCACGTGAGGTGGCCAAAGTACTGGAATTTCAGCTTCAGCATCATTCCTTCCAAAGAAATCCCAGAGCTGATCTCCTTCAGAATGGACTGGCTGGATCTCCTTGCAGTCCAAGGGACTCTCAAGAGTCTTCTCCAACACCACAGTTCAAAAGCATCAATTCTTCGGCGCTCAGCTTTCATCACAGTCCAACTCTCAAATCCATACATAGCTACTGGAAAAACCATAGCTTTGACTAGACAGACCTTTGTTGGCAAAGTAATGTCTCTGCTTTTGAATATGTGATCTAGGTTGGTCATAACTTTCCTTCCAAGGATTCTTGGTGCCGTCTCCGATCTGGCGATCTACTGACCGTACTCTTGAGCGTCAAGATGCGATTATGTGAACAAACCTTTGAAATGAGACTACCCAGATATCATTGGATTATTTTTCAAGAGGGCAGACCTAATTGAATCCAGCAAGGAACCGGAACCTGTGTCATCAGTGTCAGGCATGAGTGAAACTGCAGCCTGCTCTCCTTCTCCTATTGCTAAAGATCCTTCAGCTCTGCCATCTCCCACCTCCTCTCCTTCCTCCAGTCATTAACTCTTCTTGCTTGTTCACTTGATGGCAGCCCCTTTTATGCCAGCCATTGTACTGCGCTTTTCAAGGTACTATACTGTGAGATTAAAAATGTTTTGTTTATTTTTTATGTTTACTTTTTTATGTATTATTTTGTGTAAAAAGTATAAATTTATTACAGTATAGTACTTTATATCTGATGGTATTAGTTGGGTACCTAGGCTAACTTGGTTGGACTTATGAATCAACTGGACTTACAAATGGGCTCTTGAAATGGAACTCATTCATATGTAGGGGACTTACTGTACTTTTAACAATGTGTTTGGAGAGCAGAGGTTTCTAATTTTAATAGAGTCTAACATCACATTTTCTTTAAAATTCATGGATGATGTTTTTGAAGTTGCACCTATAATCTCATCACTAAACTCAAGCTTGTCTGTATTTTTTTCTGTTTCCTTCTAGATATTTTGCAGTATTGAATTAAATCTATGCCTCATTTGAAGGTAATTTTTGTGAAAGGTATGAGGTATATGGGCTTCCCTGGTGGCTCAGAGGTTAAAGCGTCTGCCTGCAATGTGGGAGACCTGGGTTCGATCCCTGGATCGAGAAGTTCCCCTGAAGAAGGAAGTGGCAACCCACTCCAGTATTCTTGCCTGGAGAATCCCATGGGTGGAGGAGCCTGGTGGGCTACAGTCTACAGGGTCGCAAAGAGTCAAGCACGATTGAGTGACTCCACGACTTCACACATCTGATAATGAGGTATATGAAGGGGTTTATATGTTTATTGTATATGGGCATCCAACTCTTCCAGCACCATTTACTAAGAGGTCCATCCTTTCCACATTGTATTGCCTTTGGTCCTTTGTTAAAGAATTTGCCTTTATTTGCATGGGTCTGTTTCTGGCTTTCTATTTTGTCCCACTGAACTATTTGTTTTCTTTTACCAACACCACACTGTCTTGTTATATTGAGTCTTTAGCTTTAATAGTATATGTCTTCCAGTTTTGTTCTTCTTTAGTATTGTGCTGACTACTTCATGTTTCCATACAAAACCCTTAAAATTAGATTTTACAAAATAACTTGTTAGGATTTGGGGAGAAGACTGTTGAATCTATAGATCAAGTTGGGAATAAATTATATCTGAGCAATGTTGTCTTCCTATACATGAATATCAAGTATCTTTTCATTTATTTAGATCTTCTTTGATTTCTTTAATCAGAGTTTTGTAGTTTTTCTCATGTAGAGCTTATAATATTTTGTTAGATTTTTACATGATTTTCTTGCAAATGGCATTATATTTTTAACTGAAAAATTCAATTGTTTATTGCTGCTATATAGGAATCAGCTAACTTCTGTTTTAAACTATGTATCCTGAAACCTTGATATTATCACTTATATGTTTCAGGAGTCTCTTGGTCTGTTATTTGGGATTTGGTAGAGACATATCAACTGTGAGCTAAAGCCATTTTATTTCTTCCTTTTCAAACTGTATATCCTTTCTTATTGTATTAGATAAGACTTGCAGTTAATGTCTCTTGTTTCCTGTTTTAGGGGAAAGCGTTCAGTTTCTGTCCATTAAGAACAATGTTGGCTGTAGATTTTTGTGAATATTCTTAAGGGGAAGGTCCCCTCTGTTCCTAATTGCTGAGAATTTTTTTCATGAATGGGTATTGGGTTTTATCAAATGCTTTTTCTTTTTCAGCCTGTTAATGTGATAGATTATATTAGCTCATTTTCAAATGCTGAACAAGCTTTCCGTACCTGTAATAAATCCATTTTTGGTCATGGTGCATGGTTCTTTTTATACATTTTTGGATTCAGTTTATTAACATTTTGTTGAGGAACTTTGCCAATAGGCCAATATCTTTGATTCCCTTTCCTATGTGAATGGTATCTTGGCTGAATATTTGATTTTGGGGTGGTATAGTCTTTGCCTCCTTGGAGAAGAAGGGTGAGAGATGGCAGGTTGTCAGGCTCCTTTGAAACCACTCAGTTTCCAGTTCTCCTTAGCTGCAAAATCTAGAGTTCTTCTGAACTTTGAAGTAGGAATTATAAGAAAGAACCAGTCCATCTTTTCAGGGGTAAGTTTCCCCAGCCAAACTTTCTCCATTAGTGCAGAGCTTTGATATTTCCCCTGAGAGCCTGCATACTTGGTCCTCAGACTGTTGTCAAGAGCAGTGCACAAGAGAGCTGGTTAAGGGCTTCTCTCTGTCTGTCTCTCTCTCATTTTTTCTCTCAGGGGAGCCTAAAGCCTGAATCCTTATTCATACTCTCTAGTCTCTCTGCCTGCTAAATCTAAGCACTGCAAAACACAAAACTAAGGAAAATTAATTGGCAATTAGCTTCCAATGAAAGAGGAAGAGAACAAAGACTTATAGTTAGCACAATAACTTCACATAATCCCTGTCACATTGTAATCTATTTAGCTCCTCTTTCTCTGCTTCCCAGTGTGTAATAAATTTCATTTAATACCTTTTAAATGAAATAGTTTGGTGTCAGCTATACATAAACTTTAAACTTAGAAAAGTATTGTACTTATAGCATGGGATTCAACTTAAGCCTGAACTTTAGCGATACAGACAGTACAGACAGAACTAAAGTGACTTCATGCAGCTTACTCAGCAACACGGGCCTTGGCAGAAGTGCCTGGAAGTGAGCTGTCCTTGAAATGGACAAGTGGCAGAGGAGGAAATGGCAGAGTCAAGTGATAATAGGCAGGACCAGTTCAGGAATACAGGTGAGACCATTCTCAATATCTCCAAAAAGAGTTCACGATATTTTACACAAAACTGGAGATCTTATGGGGATGGAAATTTAGTAGCAAAACTAGCAAAATTCAGTCACGACTCATAATATGATATCCTTTTATTAATGAACACCCACATGTGGCTTAGGTGACTCAGGTTACACAGTATTAGAGTGTGGAAAATAACTTTCTTAACAATTATATTTAACAAGCAAGGAGATCTACTTTATCTTTTAACCCATGTTCTTTGGCCATTGGTATCTTTTCTTTGTGTGATTTAAAGAGGAAAATTAATTAACACATTTTAATAAACATCTCATTATTTACTTGGAGAATATGACTTTATAAAGTATGCAGGATCGCTTGATCAAGGGAAAGGAATCTTTAGCTGGTCAACAACTGCCAGTGTTCATCTATAAGGAGTCAAAACCTTTTCCTCTCTTATTTTTGCTGTCTTCCTGACACATTCAGCAGACCTTGACAAGTACAGCACAGAAAGCTTATTTCTGTAGTGATGGGAGTAGTACTGCCCTCCTGCCTAAGAAACCTTTATAGGCAAGGCTTCACTCACTTTCACAAAAATGAGCTGAGACAATCTTACAGCTTGCAAAATGTAGCTCGCTAGCCTTGCTTCATTTCACTGGGTTTCTGAAAGCAGTCATGAACCACTGTTGCACCGAGTTATCTCTTCAATCCATCCATCAGTTTGGGGTACCATTTTTTTTCTTTTTGATGGAGATTGGATTGCTTAGGAACCAAGATAGAAGTATTTGAAATCCAGGTCTTTGGTGCTTGGGAAGGAGTTCTTTGTGCGTTTCCTACCTGTAAACTCTTAATTTGTATTCATTTATAGTGTTTTAGTTTCTTATACACAAAGAAAGGATTTTCCACAGTTGATGAGAAAAGTGAAGAGGAGTGTGAATTTTTGCTGAGCTTAGAGCTAACCTGCTTGAGTGACTAGGAGCATCTTAGAAATACACACTGTCAAGTTTAAGAATGTGATGTAATCTTTGGGGGAATAGAGTATTGTTTGGGTTCTAGAAAGAAGGGATTTGTTTCATTTGATTTGGTAGATAGTATTATATATCTGACAGATAGTAGAGTTGGAAAAAATACAGTTTCTTCTCCTTTCCCTTGCCTTGCATAAAGAAAAGATTAAGATAAAAATAAATGATTTTAAATACTTTAAAAAAATACTGTTTCCTTTAATTATATAGAATTAGAATTGAGAATGTGAACTTCATTTGGCATTCGACAACTGAGTTGGAAAATCACTGTAACTTTACTAAGATTGGTGCAAAGCAGTGTTTCTCAATGTTCTGATCAGCATCATTTGGGAAATTGTTAGAAATGCAAATTCTTAGACTTCATCCCAGACCTACTCAATCAGAAGCCCTAGGGTAGATGCCTAGCCATCTGTATTTTAATAAGTCCTCTGAATTATTATGATGTAGGATAAAGAGAATCCCTGGTGTAGAACACAGGTCTTTCTTAATGCCCTTGCAGCTCATTTATTGCTAGGAGCCTGGAAGAAGGTGCTATCATTCCATTTCACACATGCCATGCTAATGAAATGTATATTTCTAAGATCAGTTTGCTAGATAATGCTGTATCTAATTAATTCCTGCTTAGACCTTAAGTGCTAAGAGAGTCTACTTTTGTGGAAGGATAGATTAGAGTCAAATCTTGTGTATTGAAGGGAGAAACATAGTCATTTTATTAATAGAGAATATACGTGGTGAATTGGGGTGTAATATTATATCAGTGGAGATTAAGGGTAAACATGAGATGTTTTTATGCCAGTGTCGGTCACGTTCTCAATGAAGTTTAATCTGACCACCATAGATGAAGTAGCAAATGCTTTCAGCCTCGTTCTGGCTATTCCTTCTCCCCCTAATCATCTATGCTTTTTTTTTTTTTTTTCCTCTTCCACTTATTACTTCTATTCAATTCTAATTTTCTCATTTATTATTTTTGGTATTTATTGTCTCCCCGCCGCAACTGAAGAATGCAAACTTCTTAAGGGATGGTATATTTTTCTCTCTCTTGAGATCAGTGATAATGAGAGAAAGATAAAACAGTGCCTGACACATAGTTGCTGTTGTTTAGTCACTAAGTTGTGTCTGCCTCTTTGCAACCCCTGCCAGGCATAGTAAGTACTCAATAAATATTTGTGCATGACTAGAATATATAGTGTTTATATCCTTGCCACTGTAAGAGTTGCGGGAATATAACCAAATGAAGGAGATAATTCACCTGAGGTTGATGTGGGGAAGCACTATGCTATTTGTCCAAGCTATGGGGTTTCCTTATTGCACTAATGATGTTACAATGAACCATGTTACAGGCAAATAATGTAAATCTTAATTAGAAGTGGAGTAACAAGTGTTCCAGCAGGCTTGTACACTAGAGGAGGGATAAAGCAGGAAGTTTGGGAGGATCTTTTATTGTGGACAAAGAGGTGCCAAGGACTTTTAATGAAAAAAATAGGTGTATACATAAAAAAGACTGTCTTGTAAATAAAAGAGATTGTATTGGATTGTAAATTCATGAATTTGGGGGGTCATGCGTATCTGGAGGCTTCACTGAGGAATCAAGACTGGGAGGTAGTGGCTTTCGTGAATGGTTGTTATTTTGACCTGTCTTGACTGTTTTTCTTCCTCCCTGGTGCTACTCAGCAGCTCACCTGAAGGGATTAGGGTACTTAGAAGGTGAAGATAAGCACAGAGTATATTGGATTAAGATTCTATTATTACAATCTTTAACTGGTGGGAAATACTTTTCAAAATAATTTTCTTCATAATATTTTTGTCCTAGGTGGTAAGTGTAAGAATGTTACAGAATGCTGAGAAAGGTGGATAAGTTAAATGAACACAGTTCCATAGCATTGTGTGTGTGCTCTGCTGTGTCAATCCTGTGACCCCATGGACTGTATCCCACCAGGCTCCTCTGTCAATGGAATTTTCCAGGCAAGAACACTGGAATGGGTTGCCATGTCCTTCTCCAGGGGATCTTCCTCTTGACACAAGGATTGAACCCACGTCTCTTGAGTCTCCTGCATTGGCAGGTAGATTCCTCTCAATTACACTCCTGTCGCACCAGTAACACTTACAAGGAAACTTTTTTTCAAAGTTATGATTTCAAATATTTTCTTTTACTGAAGAGAATGCTAATTATTGAAAGGATGCATTTAAGTTTAGTCATATTTGTAGCCTGAGACTCACTTAGGTTCAGGTGAAGTTGCTTCAGTAACTAAAAATAATTCTGTTAACAGTGTTTAACACAATTCACCGTGGTGGATTCTGAAAAAATTAAATGAACAGCGAGGCACCATTTTTTAAAACTTTTATGTTTATCCCTGGGCTTTTCCTGTTCACAGCCCAGTAACAATTAAGAAACATAACCATTTCCCTACGCTGTGGCTATTCATTTCAGCTGTCACCGACACCCACAAGAATGCCCGTGCAAAGAGCCATGTTGGCTTCTGTTCTTTGGGAGACTCCAGAGACAACTTAGCATCTGGCAGATGGAAAATAAAAATAGTGGCTGTGTGCTTTACTAATTATAGACTTATAAAACAATAACTATGTCAGGAAAACACATGTTAAAACAATGAAAAGCAAAGCATAACTATCTACAAGTTTCTTCAGAGGAACATTCTCGCGTTAGGTGTTAAACTTGATGGCTTGCTAAAAAAGCCATTTTTAGCAGAAGGAAAGAAAACTGCATCCACGAACATGTCTCTGTGCGTGTGCCCATGTGTGTGAGTGAGGTGAGAGGTAAAGAGGCAGAAGAGAGGGAACAGGAGGCAAGCCAAGAGGCCGAGAGAGGGAGAAGGGGAGAAAGAGACATGGATTTCCTTGCCAGGAGATTTTGATTACACTTGTTTTCCTGAAAGCAGAGGCTTTTGTAGCAGGGGGAGCAAAGGTTTAGGACCCACGGATCTTGAGTGACAATTTCAGTAAGAAGGAGATGCTCCAGTTTTCTTTGTTGAAAGAGTAGAAGTGGGAAATTTATGCATGGGCTCAACTGTTTGCTTCAGATACCTGTTTGCTTTGAATATCTGTGTGCCCTAGAACTTGGGAAATGCCTGGATGCAAAATATTAATATATGTGGAGATGAAAGAGATGTCCAGAATTTTGCAGAACATTTGCAAAATATGAGGGGCTTTCTGTCTCCAGATAACCTTAAACTTGATCTGTATCAATGAGTTAGCTGAATCTTCAAGGAGCTAGACTGTATTTGTAACTGACGGTATAAACACACTCAATTCTATTTCAAGGTTGCATATTTTTCTGGCTGAAGTTAACTCAGTGTTGAGTAAAGCAAATTAACAGGGTAAAATAGTTATTTTTCAGAAATTTATGTTTTAAAATGTGACATCATTAACATTATTCTTTTAATTCTTCTGTGGTATAACTTTAGGATTTGATACACATTTCATTAATAGCAGCAACCATTGTATCTAGTTAATGGTTCTGGTAAATTTAATGTTTAGTGGAGTAATGGAGAGGAGGTCATCAACAAAATTAGTAACAATTGCTCTTGTAGACAAAGGCCTCTGAACACAGGCTGTGGATGTGGTCTGCTCTAGGGGACAAAGAACCGGAGACATGTCTTGTCTTCAGAGGGTTTTGAAAACAATTATCAAATTAGGTGAAAGTCTCTTACTTATTATCATAAAACACTCGGACAATTCTAAATGTCAGTTCATTTAAGACGTTAATTTTCCTAAACAGTAGAATCAATCAGGTAGTGTGTAAGGATTACAGTCATAATCAATATGCCTGAAAGGCTTTCCTAAAACAGTTTGGATATTAAACTGCATCAACTTCCCCCTTTGCCCCACCATACTTTTTTTCATATACTTTAAAAAATATACTTAAAAANTCAATCAGGTAGTGTGTAAGGATTACAGTCATAATCAATATGCCTGAAAGGCTTTCCTAAAACAGTTTGGATATTAAACTGCATCAACTTCCCCCTTTGCCCCACCATACTTTTTTTCATATACTTTTTAAAGTATACTTAAAAAGCATACTTTTCATACTTTTTTAAGTCAGGTAAAGGAAATCTGATGAGTTCATACATAGATTAATTTCTTTCAGATAACTCTGGACTAGAAATTTTCCCATCCTCTGTAAAGCCTTGTAGCAGCACTTGTGAACAGGAACAGATTTTTACTCTCAGAAGGAAAAATGACTCATACATCTTACACTGATTTTATTAGATCCTTGTCAGATGTGGTCTTGAAGCAAAAGCAGGCAGTATAGAGAAAATGCAATAGTCTGCAATTCTTCTCCAGAGTTAGATTGGGTGGTTAGAGATTGCACTGGTCAATCACCGATAAGAAAAGGAGCTTTGTGGATTTTACACATAAGGATATTTCAGTTTAGTTGCTCAGTCATGTCTGACTCTGTGACCCCATAAACTGCAGCATGCCAGGCCTCTCTGTCCATCACCAACTCCCAGAGTTTACTCAAACTCATGTCCATCAAGTCGGTGATGCTATCCAATTATCTCATCCTTTATCATCCCCTTCTCCTCCTGCCTTCAATCTTTCCCAGCATCAGGGTCCTTTCAAATGAGTCAACTCTTCGCATGAGGTGGTCAAAGTATTGGAGTTTCAGCTTTAACATTAGTCCTTCCAAAGAATATTCAGGACTGATTTCCCTTAGGATGGACTGGTTGGGTCTCCTTGCAATCCAAGGGACTCTCAAGAGTCTTCTCCAACACCACAGTTCGAAGCATCAATTCTTCAGTGCTCAGCTTTTTTTTATAGTCCAACTCTCATATCCATACATGACTACTAGAAAAACTATAGCTTTGACCAGACAGACATTTGTTGGCAAAGTAATGTCTCTACTTTTTAATATGCTGTCTTGGTTGGTCATAACTTTTCTTCTAAGGAGAAAGCGTTTTTAAATTTCATGGCTGCAGTCACCATCTGCAGTGGTTTTGGAGCCCCCAAAAAGAAAGTCTGTCACTGTTTCCATTTCTTCCCCATCTATTTGCCATGAAGTGATGGTACCAGATGCTGTGATCTTAGTTTTCTTAATGTTGAGTTTTAAGCCAACTTTTTAATTCTCCTCTTTCACTTTCAGCAAGAGGCTCTTTAGTCTTCTTCACTTTCTGCCCTAAGGGTGGTATCATCTGCATACTGAGGTTATTCATATTTCTCCCAGCAATCTTGATTCCAGCTTGTGCTTCATCCATACCAGCTTTTCTTATGATGTACTCTGCATATAAGTTAAATAAGCAGGGTGACAATATACAGCCTTGACATACTCCTTTCCCGATTTGGAACCAGTCTGTTGTTCCATGTCCAGTTCTAACTGTTGTTTCCTGACCTGCATACAGATTTCTCAAGAGGCAGGTCAGGTCATCTGGTATTTCCATCTCTTGAAGAATTTTCCACATTTTGTTGTGATCCACAGAGTTAAAGGCTTTGGCGTAGTCAATAGAGCAGAAGTAGATGTTTTTCTGGAACTCTCTTGCTTTTTCTATGATCCAATGGATGTTGACAATTTGATCTCTGGTTCCTCTGCCTTTTCTAAAACCAGCTTGAACATCTGGAAGTTCATGGTTCATGTCCTGTTGAAGCCTGGCTTGGAGAATTTTGAGCATTACTTTGCTAGCATGTGAGATAAGTGCGATTGTGCGGTAGTTTGAACATTCTTTGGTATTGCTTTTCTTGGGACTGGAATGAAAACTGACCTTTTCCAGTCCTGTGGCCACTGCTGAATTTTCCAAATTTGCTGGCATATTGAGTGAAGCACTTTCACAGCATCATCTTTTAGGATCTGAAATAGCTCAACTGAAATTCCATCACCTCCACTAGCTTTGTTCGTATTGATGCTTCCAAAGGCCCACTTGACTTCACATTCCAGGATGTCTGGAATAGTGGTAGGTGTCTAGGAGATCTAAGTGGAGAGTTTTAAGGACATGTGAGTGTGTGTTTGTGTGTGTGTGTATGTGCACATGTGTACACACATATGCATAGGGATATACATTTGAGTAAGCATGAAATGAGAGGACTTGGGAAGCAAGTTCCATGTAGTATAATAAACTCTGAGTAACTGAGGTTTGTGCTAGTAACCTGGGAGTACAGGCCTGAAGAATATGATGTTATTGAATAAAGGGATCTGTATTCAGAACAGGGAAGGTAGAGGAAAATCCAGCCAGAATACCAAGACCTGGCAGAGTTCCACCTTGACAAAAGGAAAACAGAATTCCTGCTAGTGTGGAAGTGGGCCAGGACTCAGACCACTGTCACATCCATTGTGTCTTCCAGCATAAAAACACAAAACAGTTGGGAGATCAAATACATGTGGACACTTTTTAGCCTTTTTTTAAACTAAATATCTTTTCCATTTCTCATAAATTTCTTTTCCATGCTTTTGAAACTCCTGCTCTTATTGCCTTTCCCCTCAGAATAAAAATATAATTCCTAATTTTTAATGATCATAAAAGTTACAGAGGGGCTCTCCTTCAACTTTCTACCAACAAACACAGATTTGGCTCACTCTATACTCACTTTAAAAAATTTCTTTCTTTCTGTTACAGTGAAATATGCCTTGGAATCTCCTAATATTCTTCCAAGTTTTGCTTTTGAGCTCATCTCCTCCCTCCTCAGGGATCTTAATGTGCTGATCATCTCCGCTTTCTTGTGTCTTCAATTTCTCTCTACTTTCTTCCTCCCAGAAGAATTGAAAAACTCAAGTCTCTTCCATTACAAAAAACCAAACCAAAACAAAAAAGCAACACAAAACGTCTGCTCTCTTTACCCTCCCAGTACTCTGTAACTTGCTGTAGTCTGGCTTCTGTGTCCACTCAGTTACTGAAATTATTTTCACCAAGGTCATCTAATATATCATTATTAAATCTAGTAGATACTTTCCAACCTTTTCTAAACTGAACCACTGTCACTCTCTCTCCTTTAAATACGCCTCGCTTTATCTTCTAAGTTAACCACTGCTTTTTTTTTTTTTTTTTTTTTTGATTTTTCTGACAGCCACTATACATCTGCTTTGCATGGTCTTCTGCTTCTTCTACCAGGAAGTTCAGCCCCACCTCTTTCCCCGCCTTCTTGCTTGCACTCTTGCTTTATCCACATCACCCCTACTCTTCCTAAAATCGGTTTTGTTCTTCCACACTCCGAGAAGCTTTTCCTGAATTTTGAAATGTGTGTTCTGTTCAAGTGTGTATGCTTCCATAGCACATTTTCTTCAAATAGCGCTCACCATCGTACTACTGTAATCGCCTATGTATGCACCTGTTTTCCTCATGTTATTGCTGCTCAAATTATGGCACAGAAACGCTCAGTATCAGCTTTGCCTGAGAACTCCTTAGAAACACAGAATCGTGGGCATCACCTCAGACATACTAAATCAGAACCTGCCTTTAAAGAACATCCCAGGGGATTCACATCCACATTAGAATTGGGAATCTTGGTGTGGTCATAGTAGGCATTTGATAAAGATTTGTTCAGTGTAATAGAAAAATCCCTATGTGCCCAAAAAATCTGGACAGAAGAAAGCAAATGGGATGGATTGTCTTAAGGTTAAAATAATATATTTAGATGGAAAAGGAAATGGCAACCCACTCCATATTCTTGCCTAGAGAATCCTGTGAACAGAGGAACTGAGTGGACTGCTGTGCATAGGGTCGCATAGAGTCGGACATGACTGAAGCGACTTAGCATGCATGCATGCATTGGAGAAGGAAATGGCAACCCACTCCAGTGTTCTTGCCTGGAGAATCCCAGGGACAGGGGAGCCTGGTGGGCTGCCGTCTATGGGGTTGCACAGAGTTGGACATGACTGAAGCGACTTGGCAGCAGCAGCAGCATATATTTAGAAAGACACAACTTAAAAGTACCCCTGAACTGAGAAGGCTCTTTTGCTCAGGTTCAGAAGACAATTGCACACAGCTGCTCTGCATCTGGTTAATGCAAAGATGAGGGGGAGTGAGTGAGAGAGTGCACATGTAACAGAGAAAGGGAAAGAGAGAGAGAGAGAGAAAGAAACAGAAGAAGGAAGATAAATGTAGTTTAGCTAATGAGCTTTGGAAATCTTCACTGGTTAAATTTCCTCTGACTGCAGAGCCCCATGGAGTCACTGTCTCAATGGAAACTCCTAGAAGATGCCAAATTCAGAAGCTCCTCCTAAGGCAACACCAGGTCTGTTGATTTTATTCCATTTAAAAAATTATCAGAACAGGTTTTGCATTTGGTTAATATTTACTGCTACACAACTTACATAACTTGCAACATGCTCTGCCATCTAATGATAATTCAAAGGAGGGTCAGCAAACTAGGCCCCAAGGCCCAAATTCAGCCTTAGCCTGTT
This sequence comes from Raphicerus campestris, assembly GCA_006410735.1. Lineage (NCBI taxonomy): Eukaryota > Metazoa > Chordata > Mammalia > Artiodactyla > Bovidae > Raphicerus > Raphicerus campestris. The sequence continues at coordinate 21,556 of SJYW01021183.1, read as the reverse complement.
ACTGAGTAGCCAAAAAGCTAAGAATGGTTTTCACTTCTTTAAACGGTTTTTAAGAAAACAAAGAATAAAATATGACAGACCTAAGTAGCCCTCCAATCCTAAAATGCTTACCGTCTGTGTCTTTACAGAAAATGTATGATAGTCCTAACTCAAAAATTAACACCAAGATCCATAACACTATCAGAACCATTTTAGGCCACAATCACACAACAAGGGAACTCTTCACTAACAAGAAAAGATCTTTACATTGCCATCTGCCATAGCTCTGGTGTGAATGTACACACCCTCCTCTTTCTTTTTCTCTAATATTGACCAGAAACTCCTGGATTTTTTTTTTTTTGGCACAATCATTATCACAGAAAATAAGGAAAATATACTGAGCTCTTCTTAACAAGTCCTTGCTTCTGTTTAAGGGGTAGTATTTAACAAAATTTATTTTGTTTGAAAAATACTCTTCCAGTTTTCACTTAACTTTTAGAAAGAAATCATTACTCTACCAGAAAAAATTAACCTTTCAATAAGTAAGTACAGTCATTTCCGAGTCTTGCATGTGTATGTCAGTTTGGGTATGTTAGTTTATAACAGCTTCTGGCTTCACTTCTTATGTACACAGTGGTAGCAGTGCTTAGGAAAATACTTTATTCCTTCTGAGAAAGTGCATTCCCATTATGATTTGATGTAAAGATGGCAGTTTGTGCATAAGATCCCAAGATTTGACTGGGAGTACATTCAAATTATAGGGTGGAAAGGTCTCACTATCCCTGTTCAGAGTATGTAAAGAAATTTGTTTTAAAATTTCTCAATAGTTTGATCATGGGATATGTGCACATGTGAGTGTAGTTTTTGACACATTGTCTACTTATTTTGATTAATGAAGTGAAAAATGCTATCTCAAAAGGTAAGTGATTTTATACTATTTTTTTCTGTTTAGTCTGGGAATTATGACCTTGTATACATGTAAAATGTAAAATCATCTCTTATCATATTTGTGAAGTAATATTTTGGAAGCACCTATTGGTATTCATAATTTCCTAGGCCTGCCCAAGCTAGATAATCTGAAATTAAGTAAAGGTGATTTTTAGGGAGCTTTTGTGTATGATGATATGCAAGTTTCCCTGGATTTCCCTGATAGTTCAGTTGGTAAAGAATGTGCCCGCAGTGCAGGAGACCCTGGCTTGATTCCTGTGTCAAGGGGACAGCTGGAGAAGGGATAGGCTGCCCACTCCAGTATTCTTGGGCTTCCCTTGTGGCTCAGCTGGAAAAGACTTTGCCAGCAATGCAGGAGACCTGGGTTTGACCCCTGGGTTGGGAAGACCCCCTGGAAAAGGGAAAGGAAAAGGCTACCCACTCCAGTATTCTGGCCTAGAGAATTTCATGGACTTGTATAGTCCATGGTGTTGCAAAGAGTCAGACACGACTGAGTGGCTTTCACTCACTCATATGTAAGTTATGGAGGGAGGAAATACTCATGACAATGGAAATTATCCCCTAACTTAAATTTCCAGATGTTTTGTCTTTATTTCCACTTCAATGCTGAGTGCTTATGCTTGGAAAAATAACTTTACAAAGTACATGTGTCTCTGAAATTATTTGAAAACAGTTTTATTTGTTAGGGTTTCTATGATTAGACTTGAATTGAACTTATGCCCCTTCTGTTTTATACAACATATGTGACCCAGAGGGTGCTTTATAAAACTTAATATGTTTAAGGAATCATTAATGATGTTAAGTTTGATCTTGCCTGTAGGATAGAACAATCTTGAAAAAATTAAAAAAAAAATTAGTTTGTGTAATACTCCAGGCTAATTTTCTTCATATTCCATAGCATCCCTAAACTTAAGGTTCAGTTCAGTTCAGTTCAGTTGCTCAGTCGTGTCTAACTCTTTGCAACCCCATGAATCGCAGCATACCAGGCCTCCCTGTCCATCACCAACTCCCAGAGTTCACTCAGACTCATGTCCATTGAGTTGGTGATGCCATCCAGCCATTTCATCCTCTGTGGTCCCTTTCTCTTCTTGCCCTCAATCCCTCCCAGCATCAGAGTTTTTCCAATGAGTCAACTGTTCGCATGTCATACTTTTACTGTATCAGTTTTAGAGAGGAGCATTGACTTCACATCAGGTATTAACGGTTTTTACATAACATACAAAACTGTCAGCTACCTCTCTTATTTTTTGATTATTGTCAATACTCGAGTTGTAATGACTTAAATTATACCAATACCTGTTCTATGACTAAAATTTGCACAATACCATTCAAAGCATGAATGTTAGAAAAAAATGAGTAGGTCATGCTTTCAAAGTAAATTTCATGAGGCCAGGGTAATATCATATTCATCTTTACTGAGTCAGATCATGGTACATAGTCTGTACACAGAGAATACTCATTCGATGTACATGTTGAATATGAGTGAATTTGTAATGAATGTAATGGGAAGTGAATCTAAGAAAAATGCAGAATTAATTGTAAGATAATAGAAGTATGAGAATATAAGTACCTTAGGAAAGGTTCAAAGTGATGTGAGAGTTTCAGGAAGACAGTAATTACATCAGGTTACATACAAACAGACAGGAGAAGAAATGTAGGAAGAATGCATGTCAAAGGAATTCTTCAGATGCCACTGGAGGGTAGAATAGTGAGAAAGGGGCAGTCCAGCCAGAGAGAACTCACATGAAAAAGCACAGAGATGGGAACACATGGCAGGTTGTTAAGGGATTGATGACTCCTTTGGATGGACTGTACTGTGAGGTACAGATGGGGAGGACATGGGAAGATTGGGATTTAACATGCTCTGCTAGAGCAGGAGAAAAAAGAGTAATGTATATCATCTAATCTGTAGGACTGTCAAAATGCTCTACAATAAAGTATTTAAACAAATCTCCTCAAATTGACAGCAAAAATTATTCAGCAGCTTTAGGTAAATCATTCATGTTTTTAAAAGGCAGAGTTATCAAGTAAGCTCCTTAAGGTAAGCCCAAACTTGCTTCAGGAGTAGAAGACATAACTTTGATAATCCTTTTAGCAAATACATTCTAAAATTCTCTTTTGTATTAGTTTTACCTTTTGTGAATGGAATGAGCATAGATATTTTTACATCCTCTTAAAGGTAAAATTATCTTACTGCTTCTTTGCTTGCTTATTAGACCATCAAAATACTGGGCAATAAATTTGGTTATAAGACATCTTGCATTTAGTATACATGGTAAAGAATCTGCCTGCCAATGTAGGAGGTGCAAGAGACAAGAATCATAGTTTGGTTCATCAGTCAGAAAGATCCCCTGGAATAGGAAATGGCAATCTAGCCTGAAAATTCTAGGCTAGAAGGGGAAGCTGGTAGGCTACAGTCCATGGGGTCACAGAGTCAGACACGACTGAGTGACTAAGCACAACACAAAATATACATTTAAATCTTGATTCCTTATGTTTGTTTATTCTTTGCTTTTCATATATCATTAACAATTATTTCTTGATTATACTTTCATAGGGAGCATTTGAGAACATTTCTTGAACATTTGCATTTCCAGTATATGGCAATGCTGTCATATGGCAGTTTGAAATTGTAACAACAATCATAATGAAAGGAAGCAGATGTTCATTGCTGAGGAGGAATCCTTTGCGATGCTGCTACCAAAATATACATCTCCCAACTCAAAAAGATATTTTTCATTTCTCCTTTCTCAAAATTTCCTATGTATATTATTCACTGCAGGAAATAAAATGTTAGAGGGAATATCATAATAAAATTTAAGTGTCATACCAAAGAAGAGTTTTTGGAAATTAACTTCAGAGATTTGAACAACTGCTTATTTCTTCTTTTTATTTCTAGGAGGTGAAACTTTTAAACTAGATTTTCCTGAGATGGTTTATGGGTGGCTCATATACTAGGAAATATAAAAATATGCAGGAATTTAGGGAGAAAAAAATATTTGTGTCTAAAGAATATGTTTAAAAATTATTTCTAGTGAAATATTGTCTTCACATCTTAGTGAATTTTATTGAGATATTTTGATGTAATGTTACTTTATTGAGATATTTTTCTCAAAACTCACTGGAATAGGAATAGTTTTTTAGTAACCATAGAGCATTTATTTGGAATCAGTTTTGACTCCTAAATGCAATACTTGGATGCAGTCTCAAAAACGACAGAATGATCTCAGTTTGTTTCCAAGGCAAACCATTCAATGTCACAGTAATCCAAGTCTATGTCCCAACCAGTAATGCTGAAGATGCTGAAGTTGAATGGTTCTATGAAGCCCTACAAGACCTTCTAGAACTAGCACACAAAAAAGATCTCCTTTTCATTATAGAGGACTGGAATGCAAAAGTAGGAAGTCAAGAAATACCTGGAGTAGCAGGCAAATTTGGCATTGGCGTACAGAATAAAGCAGGGCAAAGGCTAATAGAGTCTGCCAAAAGAATACACTGGTCATAGCAGACACCATCTTCCAACAATACAAGAGAAGACTCTACAGATGGACATTACCAGTTGGTCAATACCGAAATCAGAGTGATTATATTCTTTGCAGCCAAAGATGGAGAAGCTCTATAGAGTCAGCAAAAACAAGACCGGGAGCTGACTGTCGCAAAGATCATGAACTCCTTATAGCCAAATTCAGACTTGAAGAAACTAGGGAAAACCACTAGACCATTCAGGTATGACCTAATCAAATCCTTTATGATTATACAGTGGAAGTGAGAAATAGATTCAAGGGATTAGAAATGATAGACAGAGTGCCTGAAGAACTATGGACAGAGGTTCGTAACATTGTATAGGAGGCAGAAAATAGGCTCATCCCCATGAAAAAGAAATGCAAAGAGCCAAAATAGCTGTCTGAGGAGGGCTTACAAAGAGCTGTGAAGAGAAGAGAAGCAAAAGGCAACGTAGAAAAGGAAAGATATACACATTGGAATGCAGTGTTCCAAAGAATAGAAAGAAGAGATAAGAAAGCCTTCCTCAGTGATCAATGCAAAGAAATAGACGAAAACAATAGAATGGGAAAGACTAGAGATCTCTTCAAAAAAATTAGAGATACCAAGGGAATCTTTCATGGAAAGATGGGCACAATAAAGGACAGAAATGGTATGGACCAAACAGAAGCAGAAGATATTAAGAAGAGGTGGCAAGAGTACACAGAACTGTATAAAAAAGATCTTCATAACCCAGATAATCATGATGGTTTGATCCCTCACCTAGATCCAGACATCCTGGAATGTGAAGTCAAGTGGGCCTTAGGAAGCACCACTATGAGCAAAGCTAGTGGAGGTGATGATGGAATTCCAGTTGAG
>SJYW01021181.1:0-10678 GCA_006410735.1 Raphicerus campestris | reverse complement strand
CCATGCGGATGGTCTTGATCCCTGTCTCCTGTACAGTGTCACAAACCTCTGTTCATAGTTCATCAGGTACTCTGTCTATCAGATCTAGTCCCTTAAATCTATTTCTCACTTCCACTGTATAATTATAAGGGATTTGATTTAGATCACACCTGAATGGTCTAGTAGTTTTCCCTGCTTTCTTTAAGTCTGAATTTGGCAATAAGGAGTTCATGATCTAAACCACAGTCAGCTCCCAGTCTTATTTTTGCTGACTGTATAGAGCTTCTCCATCTTTGGCTGCAAAGAATATAATCAGTCTGATTACAGTATTGACCATCTGGTGATATCCATGTGTAGAGTCTTCTCTTGTACTGTTGGAAGAGGGTGTTTGCTATGACCAGTGCCTTCTCTTGGCACAACTCTATTACCCTTTGCCCTGCTTCATTCCATACTCCAAGGCCAAATTTGCCTGTTACTCCAGGTGTTTCTTGACTTCCTACTTTTGCGTTCCAGTCCCCTCTAATGAAAAGGACATCTTTTTGGGGTGTTAGTTCTAAAAGGTTTTGTAGGTCTTCATAGAACCATTCAATTTCAGCTCATAAAAAAAGTTAGATGCACCTAAAATTAAATTTTAAAAGATGTGAAAATTTGTGATTTTATATATATATATATAATATATAGTCTCATGTTTAATATTCAAAAATGTGACTAATGCAGGGCCCTGGTAGCTCAGTGGTAAAGAATCTGCCTGCCAATGCAGGGGACACGGCTTCAGTCCCTTGTCCAGGGAGATCCCAGATGCTGAGGGACAACTCAGCCCTGCTTAAGGCCTCACCCCTAAAGCCTGGGCTTCATAACAGAATCCACTGCAATGAGAAGCCTACACAACATCATGAAGAGAAGCCCCTCCTTGCCACAACTAGAGAAAGTGTGCATGCAGCAACGAAGACCCAGTGCAACCATAAACAAATAAATATATCTTTTTTTTAATGTGACAAATGCAAACAAATAAACAAACAAACAAAAACAACAAGAAGAGTATCACTACACCAGCTGAAGTTTACTGCACACTCATAACATCGCATGGTTGGAGTAGGGTTTTCAGCCTTGCCCTCTGACTTCAGACCGAGCCTCTGCCCTGCTGTCCTCTGACCTCTGGTGCCTCAAAGGTTTCCCATCCCCTTGGGGCATCTGGGGTGGAAGGGCCACAGTGAGGCTGTCCCTTCCTACCCATGCGTTTCTGCAGCATTGAATGTGTTTATCATCACACGTATCACTTCTAGAATCAGGAGAGAAATTAAGATTTAACAATAAGGGAAAACTGTTATTTTTTCCAACCCTCTCGGCCCAGCCCTCCCCACATACCTCCCAGTACTTTGTTAGGACCATTTGCCAGTTCAGGGAAGAGTTTACCCCACGTGAGGCCTACAGAGAAGGGAATCACAGGGAGGAGCCCCTAGGAAAGGATGGAGCCCCCTGAGTACAGGGTCCACTCCAGGAGGCAGAGGCAGTAGCCCCCTGCTCTGGGAGAGTGAGATGGAGGCCTTCTGAGGGCCTCTTGGGGCAGGATCGGCTGAGCAAGGGAGTGACAGAGAGCCACACGAGGGGATCAGGAAAGCCTTGTTCCCAGAGGGAAACCCACACCTCTGAACAGAGGCAGGAGGTCTCAGGGGTGGGTTTGCTTAGTCCAACACTGATACAGTTACCAAAGGCCAAGCCAGTCCCAGACTGCCTTGTGCAGATGTAGAACACTCCCAGACCTTGCTTCCATAGAGCTCACAGCGTCAGCGTCATCAGGAGGGTTAAGTGAAACACAGTGTATGAAAAGAAAGCAGAACACACAGCAGAAACTGGTGAGGGGTGGGGCTGTGACCTGGTGCCTGAGTGCTGGAAGGTGGCAAAGCCAGGGCCGAACTCCAAGTGTCCCGACTCTCAGCCCAGCGCTCATCTCACTCCACCTGGAGGGAGAGGGCAGCCTAGCGCAGGGCCCCAGAAGTCAGAACCAACCCCAAGGGGGTTAAGTTGCCACCCAGGAGGGCGTTTGGGGCCCCCACACAGGTGCCAGCCTGCCGTCACCTCTCCCAGCCCTTCCACTGCCCCGTCCAGCCCCCACTGACTCAGACCAGTTGCAGCATCGCTGCCGGGAACCCAGTGCTGGCCCCTTCCTTTGCGGGATTNACTCCACCTGGAGGGAGAGGGCAGCCTAGCGCAGGGCCCCAGAAGTCAGAACCAACCCCAAGGGGGTTAAGTTGCCACCCACGAGGGCGTTTGGGACCCCCACACAGGTGCCAGCCTGCCATCACCTCTCCTAGCCCTTCCACTGCCCCGTCCAGCCCCCACTGACTCAGACCAGTTGCAGCATCGCTGCCGGGAACCCAGCACTGGCCCCTTCCTTTGCGGGATTATCTGAGGAGGCTGGGAACTTGCTCTGCTGTGTGCAGCGTTTTCCTCCTGGCCATGTGTACCCAGACTTTCTAAGAGCTGTCTGCCGGGAACAGGGAGGCATTCTGCCCCTGACTTTGAACAGCCATTTGAGATTCCATGAATGTCTCTGTCTGTGGGCACCTGCCCCTCCCACCATGCCTCCAGGAAAAAGGCTCGGAGGCTCGAGGGTCGCCTGTGGTACATCACTCCTTAACCAGCACACAACCATCTCTTCCTGCTTCAGCCTTTTATCACTAAAAATGGCAATAATAACTTCTTCAGAGGTTATAAAAACTAAATGGCATAAAACGTTTGTTTGGCCTAAAGACAGTCAAAAAGAAGGCAGTCAGTGAGTGGTAGCTGTTTGGATCAAAACCTTCATGTTAAAAAAGGAGGCAGAACAGCCCAGGGATAAAGTACATTGATTTGGAATCACACCACCTGTGTTCTGGTACAAGCTCCATCAGCTAGTGGCTGTGTGACCTTGGGAAAGTGACTTAACCTCTCTGGATTTCTTCATCTGTAAAGTGGCAATAGAATCACCCTTACTTCATAGGGTGGGTGTGAGTGCAATATTAGTCAAAATGTGTTAAAAGCCTAGCTCAGCTCCTGTTGCATTATAAATAATCAGTTATGATAGCTGTTAATGTCAGCATTGTGGTCAATATGTATGGGCTGTGGTTGCAGGAAGACAGGAGTTGGGGAAGCTTTGAGGCTGGCGAGACAGAGGCCAGAGACCTTGGCTCCAGGCACAGCTCTGAAATGAACTCCCGGTGAGACCTGGGACAGCTCACCTGCCCTTTGGGCTGAACCTTTATTTCCTCTCTGAAAGGGTACAAATAACCCCAAACTCACAGCACCGTCTAAAGACATAGTGTGAACTGGCATTACCACCATCCTGAGAAGGGCTCTCTCTAATCCAGCAGAAGCTCATTCTCAAAGTATGCTCCCCAGCCCAGCAGCACCAGCATCACTGAGAACTTGTTAGACATGTAAATTCCCAGATTCCACGCAGACTTGCTGAGTCAGACATTGTAGGAGTGGGGCCCAGCAGTCTGTGTTTTAGCAAGCTCCCCCGGTTTTTCTGATGCTCACTCAGGATTGAAAATCATGGCTGTAATAAGTCGGTGAGGTCTTAACAGAGTGGAGGCTCAGGCTGGGGTGTGAAAAGACCCCACGTTGGCTGGCAGGGTGGCTCACAGGTACCAACACCTTCACCCCACCTTCAAGGCTGGATACCATTCAGCCCATCCTTGGCTGCCAGTTTCTGTTTCATCCCTTCCAGCAGGGTTTTAGAGCAAGGCTGACCAGCCTGTGTCTGATGAATGAATGTTTGTACTGGGTTGCATTGTTCATGGAAAGAAAAGCACACGTGCCCAACAGAGAAACATGAGTGCCCTGCAGCTGACTCCCACAGCATCCAGGCTGTGTGGAAGGATCAGAGGTGACTGGAACAGGGGGCAGAGGCCTTGACTGCAAGCCTAGGGTGACCGCTTTGTCCTGCAAACAATATGAGTACCAAGAGGGGTCTTTGTGGAAGACCATGACAGGGTCAGGACTAGGCTTGAGGAAGATCAAAGGTACAGTCTCAAACCTGCCTAGTTCTGGGGGCCCCCACCCTGGATTCCACTCTGGGCTCTGCCACTTACGAGCTGCGGAGCCCTTGGGAAGGTGCTGGAGCTCTCCAGCCTCACTTTCCTCATGTGTGAGAGGCATGGCAGTACCTCCCTCACTGGATGGTTGTGAGATGGCTCTGTATCAAATGTGAGCCAAAACCTAACAGATCCTGCAACTTAATTCATTTATTAAGAGAAAAAAAAGCTCTAATGTAAGGCGGCCACCCCCCATTTTTTGGCCAAGTTGACTATAAACACCTCAGGATATCACTGAAACAATCAGATATTCAGTTTATTAATTTAGACCCACATATGCTTAAAAGTATATTTTTGATATATAAAATAATATTGGACTTCCCTCATAGCTCAGTTGGTAAAGAATCCACCTGCAATGCAGGAGACCTGGGTTCTATCCCTGGGTTGGGAAGATCCCCTGGAGAAGGGAAAGGCTACCCACTCCAGTAAAATAATATATTAACCTAGAAATAAATTTAAATGGATTTTTAAAAACTAAAGTTGGGCTTTTTTCCTCCTCTTTTACCAACTGAACCTGGTAACCATTAGAAGCATCTACAACTAACATGAGTGAGATCCTTTCCTGATGGTAAGACTTCCTAAAACAGTATCTTGTTCAGAACAACCTAATATGTCCAACACAGTATGAACTTCTGGAAGACATGGATCCAGTGTCATTCCTTCTTTCCTAAGGGGAGTTGCATGGCATATATGTGGCATGCCCCACCAGTAGAGCCAGCTGCCACGTGCCCAGGTAACAGCACTGGGTTTGCTCGGAGTCCTATGTGCCTCAGAATTCTCTCATTCCAGGCTCGTCGCAGTCCTAGGAGGGAAGCACAATAATTCACCCCATATTGCAGATGAGGAAACTGAGGCTTTCAGATTCACAAAACTTGCTTAAGAGCCAGAACCAACCTCATCACTGCTACCCTTTGTTCTTCCTAAGCTCATAGATAATGCGGAATAATTGGTGACAATTATTCTTTTAATTGCATATTAATGCAGCAGCTCCCAAGCACTAGTGAATAGGGTTTGGACTTCACTAGGGTCCTCAGCCGAGCTGCCAACAGCAAGGCCGTGGCTGGCTGATGGCATCTCCCTTCCATGGGCAGGTAGGATGCCCGTCCATTCCCGATTGGTTTCCAAGCAGCCATTCCCTTGAGTGAGAGGTCTCTTCCCACCCCCGCTCGCTGGCGGATCCCCTCTGCAGGGCGGCCCCTCTGCCGCATGGTCTCCAGGGCCCATTGTGTCTTCCTGATGCTCATCACCACTCGTTTCTTTCCTCCTCAGTTTAGGAGATAAGAGCGAGTAATTGTCTTTTATAGACACTGTAATGAAGCCTGTCATCACACAAAAGAAGTTTGCTAATAAAATAAATCAAAGCAGCAATGAAAATGAATGGGGAGCAAGCTTTTACAATTAGATTTGTACTTGTCTAGTGGCATGGTGCTTCCAGGGAGAAGACTGGTGCAGAAGAAACGGCACCAAGAAACAAGGTGGCAGAGTGTGTTCAGAAATTCCTTACAGTGGAACCGGGCTCCCTGCACAGGCACAGGAGCAGAGGCTAGGGAGGGCACGGAGAGGGAGGGAGACAAGAAGGCTGACACAGAGACAGGCTGCAAGATGTCATCTCAGCGGCCCATCTTTGTCCCCATCCAAATATGACAGAGTCCTGGCCAAATGTGGGTAATCTGCAGAGCCTCTCCCCCTGTCCCCAGCGGGGCTCTTCTGCTGCTGCTGTGTTACCTGGGGGAGAGAAGAACCCCTCAGGCAGCCAGGCCTGGTGACTATGCCCCACCCACCTGGCCCTGTCATTCTCTTGGTCAGTTTCAGGTTCTTCTTCCACCAAGTGAGTCAGAAAAACGACATCATCTCTTTCAGCTTCACTTTCTCCATGTGGGAAATTGGGCCATAGGATATTAAAAAAAAAAACAAAACCCAATGGTGTTGGGTGTATCATTTCAAGGCAGTGGTATTTCTCATTCTTTCGCAAAGAGAAGTGAGTAACACTCATCAGGTTTGCTGTGGCCAGGCATCGAGCTGAGTGCTCTTCACAGCTTGTCTCAGGCTGTCTCGGCAGCCTTGCAAGGTAGCAGTGACTCTCACCCCCCAGGTCACGTGGCTGCACTGGTGGCGCTGGCATTAGAAAAGAGTGCCTGCTCATACCACCCCTTGCTGTGGTTGTTGTGGGCCTTGGGTGGCTGCTGTCCTCTGCTGTAAAGGGAGGGAGGTGGGGAGCCTGGAGGTACACAGGTAGGTGCCCTGGGCCAGGAGCTGAACCTGGAGTCCATCTCCCCTACTCAGAGCAAGTCAGGATATAAGTCGATGCCTCTAGCTTTTAACATGTCCCTAGATGGAAAGCCCCCTGCAGTCTTGGGATCCTGCCAGATAACCACAGTGGGGTGGTGCCCATTGCGTATAGTGTGTTCTGAGTGGCCAGAATGTGGTTTATTTGGTTTTTTTAGGATTTATTTATTTTAATTTTTGGCTGTGGTGGGTCTTCATTGCTGCGTGTGGCCTTGCTCTAATTATGGCAAGCCGGGGCTAGTCATTTCTCTTTGCGAAAGGATGAGAAATACAGTCGCCTTGAAACGATGTAGTATTTGCCCTTTCACCCAACACCGTCGTGTTTTTTGTTTCATATATCCTGTGGCCCTATTTCCCAAATGGAGAAAGTGAAGCTCAAAGAGATGATGTCGTTTTTCTGACTGGCTTGGTGGCAGAAGCTGAAACTGAAGCCACGCCACAGAAGTGGCTTCTCTTGTTGCAGAGCACAGGCCGGAGGCATGTGGGCTTCAGTATTCATAGCACATGGGCTGAGTAGTTTGGGCTCTTGGGCTCTGGAGCTCTGGCTCAGTAGCTGTGGTGCACAGTCTTCGCTATTCTGCAGCACATGAGATCTTCCTGGACCAGGGATCAGACCAGTGTCCCTTGCATTGCAAGGCAGATTCTTAACCACTGGACCACCAGGGAAGCTCCAGAGGGAGTCATGAGGGGTTGGATTACCCAGAGCTGCTCAGACCGCCTGGGTGCTCCCAGGGAACTCGGCAGTTGGCAGCAGCTTTCACTGAACAGGTATGCATCTCTCAGAAGGCAGCTTGCATTCTGACTCAGCTGTCAGTGAGTCAGGTCTAGGGCAGGGAAGCCATCGTCCCAAACCAGGACTCCTCCTGGGCTCTGGACATCCTGGAAATCTGAGGGCATTTTGGCTGCCTCAGACCTCTCAGTAGATCAAGGTCACCCTCAGGAACCTTCAGGCTGATGGCCAGCGTGGTCAGGGCCAAAGAATCCTGAGGTCACAGCACAGAGAAGGATCTGGAAATCCATCTGCATAAAGGAAGGCTCCTTGCCAGGCAAACCCAGAGACACAGCCTCGTTAGCTAATGCAAGTTTAATACGGAGTCGAGAGAGCTGGATGCCAGCCTAGTCAACTGCCCAGAAGACATTCAAAATAGAACAGGGGAAGGCGTGCCCCACCTGCTCCATGCCGCTCCGCCTCCCACAAGGCTGGGGCGGCCCAGTGACCCAGGCAGTATCCGCCAGACAAAAGCATTTCTTCCACATCAGTCACTCTGTATAAAGGAAGAGTTATTGTTATTGGATGCTGGCGCCTGATCAATATCTCCTGCTTTGAAAATAAACTTCTTGGCTTGGCCTTGACATTAATCTACCATCAGGAGCCCATTATCTCGAGACCAATGTTCTGTTCTATTGACTTGCTCGATTTTTTTTTTCTCCCCCAAGATCAGAATATAATTGCATTTCTCCATGCAGCATTTCCACTAATTGCAGCCCCATATGTGCCTATCCCCTCATGGGATATGACTGTTTTCTTCCCAAGGAGGCTTTCCCTGACAGGTGGGGGTAATGCAGCATATCCCATCTGTCTGTCCAATGAGTCCATCCAGTTACCTTGCTTTGGCTTCTGTAGAGTGCACATCACCGTCTGAAAGCCCCTGTATTAGGTATCTACTGCCACAGGAAAAAATAATCTCAAAGCAGCAGTAGACAGTTATTATCTCAAAGTCTTGGAGAGTCAAGGATTTGGGAGTGGCTAAGCGAGATAGTTCTGCCTGGGTCTGTCATGCAGTTGTGTCAGCCAGGGCTGCAGTCATCTGAAGGCTTGACTGGGGCTGGAGGATCCACTTCTAAGCTGGCTTATTCACGTGGTGGGCAAGTCAGGACTCTTAGCAGGAGAACTTGGCTCCTCACAACCTATGCCTCTCCTCGGGGCTGTCTGAAGGGCCTCACAATGTGGCTGCTGGCTGCCCCAAAGCAAGTGACCCCAGGGAGCAAGGTGGAAGCCACAGTGTCCTTCATGGCCATCATTTCTGTAGCATCTTGTTGGTTACACAGTCCTCATCTGGCTCTTTTGGGAGGGAACTGCCTAAGGGTGCAAATACTGGGACACAGGGATCATGGTGGGGCATCTCTGAGGCTGGCCACCACACTCANGAGCTCTGGCTCAGTAGCTGTGGTGCACAGTCTTCGCTATTCTGCAGCACATGAGATCTTCCTGGACCAGGGATCAGACCAGTGTCCCTTGCATTGCAAGGCAGATTCTTAACCACTGGACCACCAGGGAAGCTCCAGAGGGAGTCATGAGGGGTTGGATTACCCAGAGCTGCTCAGACCGCCTGGGTGCTCCCAGGGAACTCGGCAGTTGGCAGCAGCTTTCACTGAACAGGTATGCATCTCTCAGAAGGCAGCTTGCATTCTGACTCAGCTGTCAGTGAGTCAGGTCTAGGGCAGGGAAGCCATCGTCCCAAACCAGGACTCCTCCTGGGCTCTGGACATCCTGGAAATCTGAGGGCATTTTGGCTGCCTCAGACCTCTCAGTAGATCAAGGTCACCCTCAGGAACCTTCAGGCTGATGGCCAGCGTGGTCAGGGCCAAAGAATCCTGAGGTCACAGCACAGAGAAGGATCTGGAAATCCATCTGCATAAAGGAAGGCTCCTTGCCAGGCAAACCCAGAGACACAGCCTCGTTAGCTAATGCAAGTTTAATACGGAGTCGAGAGAGCTGGATGCCAGCCTAGTCAACTGCCCAGAAGACATTCAAAATAGAACAGGGGAAGGCGTGCCCCACCTGCTCCATGCCGCTCCGCCTCCCACAAGGCTGGGGCGGCCCAGTGACCCAGGCAGTATCCGCCAGACAAAAGCATTTCTTCCACATCAGTCACTCTGTATAAAGGAAGAGTTATTGTTATTGGATGCTGGCGCCTGATCAATATCTCCTGCTTTGAAAATAAACTTCTTGGCTTGGCCTTGACATTAATCTACCATCAGGAGCCCATTATCTCGAGACCAATGTTCTGTTCTATTGACTTGCTCGATTTTTTTTTTCTCCCCCAAGATCAGAATATAATTGCATTTCTCCATGCAGCATTTCCACTAATTGCAGCCCCATATGTGCCTATCCCCTCATGGGATATGACTGTTTTCTTCCCAAGGAGGCTTTCCCTGACAGGTGGGGGTAATGCAGCATATCCCATCTGTCTGTCCAATGAGTCCATCCAGTTACCTTGCTTTGGCTTCTGTAGAGTGCACATCACCGTCTGAAAGCCCCTGTATTAGGTATCTACTGCCACAGGAAAAAATAATCTCAAAGCAGCAGTAGACAGTTATTATCTCAAAGTCTTGGAGAGTCAAGGATTTGGGAGTGGCTAAGCGAGATAGTTCTGCCTGGGTCTGTCATGCAGTTGTGTCAGCCAGGGCTGCAGTCATCTGAAGGCTTGACTGGGGCTGGAGGATCCACTTCTAAGCTGGCTTATTCACGTGGTGGGCAAGTCAGGACTCTTAGCAGGAGAACTTGGCTCCTCACAACCTATGCCTCTCCTCGGGGCTGTCTGAAGGGCCTCACAATGTGGCTGCTGGCTGCCCCAAAGCAAGTGACCCCAGGGAGCAAGGTGGAAGCCACAGTGTCCTTCATGGCCATCATTTCTGTAGCATCTTGTTGGTTACACAGTCCTCATCTGGCTCTTTTGGGAGGGAACTGCCTAAGGGTGCAAATACTGGGACACAGGGATCATGGTGGGGCATCTCTGAGGCTGGCCACCACACTCAGCCTCTGTGAGAGCAGGGGCCTTGGCCAACTTACTCACTGCTGTGCATGCCCAGCACAGTGTTTGGCGTGCAGCAAGCACTCCTCAAATATTAGCCAAATGTATGAACCCATCATTGCAGTATCTCACACCGCTGTGACTGGGTGCCAGGTCTTGCGGTAAGCTCCTCACCCAAAATACCTCATCTCCTGAGCCTACTTCATTTCATTCTTTACAGATGAGGAAACAGCCTCAGAGAAGTTAGGTGCCATCATCCAAGTCACAAAGCTGGTTAGTGATTGAATCAGGATTTGAAGGCTGGGCCTCTAAGAGGGTTAACTTTACTTGTTAAGAATTCTCATATTTTACCATCAGACCAGAGTTCCTGCTCAAGGGATCTCTGTGACGCTGGTTATGAAGGGAGACTCAGGAGCAGCACCAGCTCCCACACTGCAGGCAGCAGTGCCCAGCTGCACAGCTTAGCAAGCCAGCCTGCAGGGGAGTCAGGGCAGGGAGAAAGCTGACTGCTCAGGGTGACCCAGCAAGAGGTTTACAGGCCTAAAAGGGAACTCCAGCAGCCAGTGCCAAAGTCAGCAAATA
>SJYW01021179.1:26754-114610 GCA_006410735.1 Raphicerus campestris | reverse complement strand
ATTTAATAAAGACTCTAAAATGGTCTGAGATCAAACCAGTCAATCCTAGAGGAAATCAACTCTGAATACTCATTGGATGAACTGATGCTTAAGATGCAGCTCCAATACATGAACTGCAGACAGACTTGCTTTTCACCTCCCTCTCCTTTAAGACCACAGACAAACCCTCTCCAGCCTTGATGCCCTCTGCATTTCACATACTGCTCTGAACTCACTGGCCATCTCTCATTCTAAGTTGCCTATGTACTATCCACCTTTCCCTACACCTATTCTGCTATTTCTCCCCGCTTCTGCCAAATAAACTCTTGCTAACTCTTTACAATTTAACTCAAAAGTTTATTCCTCAGGGAAAGCTTCTCCATCCCCAGGCCAGGTGAGGTTCCCTTCCACAAATAATGATATTGTTGTTGATGATGATGATGATAATACAGTATTAGTCATGACTAAACTTGATTGACCACCAACCAGGGCTGTCTTCTAGTCCTTTCTTATTTCATCTCCACAACCACACTCTGAGGCATATTCTAGTGTTCTGATTTTACAGATGAAGACTCCAGCACAAAGCGAATTCAATAATTTAGATAAGAAACCATGGCAACTTTGTTTATACATTTTTATTACACTAGGAAGCTTTTCTCTATTAATTTTCTTTGTGTTCATGAGAGTTTATAATTACATATTTATTTTTATAAAAATTAAAAAAGGTGTGTCTACCTTCCCACTGGGCTTTATGGCATATGTGTGTGTATGTGTTTGCTTGGCCCTAAATTGCAGGTCTGTATTCTGCCTGGAGTATAGCAGGTACTCCATAATAGAATGCTTTCAGAATTTTTTTTCTCAAGTGATTGTGCAAAATATCCTGCAACAGGGATTAGATTCCTGCTACTTCTTAAGGAATCTTCAAAGGGAAAAAAAGCAATCTGTACAGAGGTGTATAGGATATTACAAATTGTCTCTGAAGAACCATGTTCTTTAATGCTATTACATTAAAGAATTTTAAGGATGACTCAAAGTGATAGGCAAGTGAGGAGAGCAACAGTGAGTTATTTCCAAGGATACAGAGGTCTTTGTTCCTAGCCTTGGTGAGAGCATCCTGGAAATGAACGCAGATTGGCTGGATTTGGGTCATGTGACCTCCCCTGAACTGACTAACTCAGGGGCTGGAAGTACCCTGATTAGCTATGCATGATTATGCCCATTCTTAGAGCAGGGCAGTGTTTTCTGTCGCCAGTTGGAAGTGAGCTAATAGCACAAGTATCAGAGATGACCCACACCAAAAGCTACCACATAGTCTCATAGGCAAGAATAGTTTTGTAGTAAGAAATTTGGATGTATACTATCTTAGTGGATAATGCTGTCTAAAATCACCTTTTTTTTGGTCCATACTTTAGATAACCATGGAGCTCTAGCTGTTGCAAGATGATACTCTGTGCTAGTTTATCTAGTGGCTCTATTTCTTAGAGTAAATTAATAAATTGATATCCTGGTTTATACACAGCACTGTGGGCTGTGCTTTAAAGACAGATTTACTTTCAGAGTGCTAACGATTCAGGGTTATTAGCCTGCAAGCCCAATCTGAATTGTGATGAGTTCACCAAGGTGATGCTGGTGTGTGTTGGGGGGTGGGGGGTTCACTTCTAGAAGGACAGAGCTATACTCAGGGATATCATGATTTTACCTTATCATTTCCATTCAACCTTCAACACACTGTAGATATAAGTAAGGCATTAAATAAGAATTAGAAATGTGTCCACCAATCATCCAGATGCCATCCATGGCTGGTCTCACATTCTTGAAAATTCTCCTCTAGGGGTTTGCCACTCTGTCCTTTTGTGTATGTAACTCCACACGAAGGTAGGGGCCATGTGCTTATATATATGGCTGACTGTAGCTTCAGTGTTAGCTCAGTGGGTGCTCATACAAAGAAGATCAATACATATTTTTGAATGAATAAATAAAATGAATTAATAATGCCTGACATTTTCCATTCTGCCTTTCCTTCTATCCTTCCTTCTAATCAGGCAGCAGAAATGTAAAAATTCCAGATTTCCTAAACTCTAGATATATATTTCATCTACAGGTTTTTGTGGGATTCTCAGGTGGCACTAGTGGTAAAGAACCCACCTGCCAATGCAGGTAGACACAGGTGAGTTTTATTCCTGGGTTGGGAAGATGCCCTGGAAGAGGGCGTGGCAACCCACTCTAGTATTCTTGCCTGGAGAATCCTGGCAGGCTTCAGTCCATAGGGTTGCATAGAGTCAGAAATGACTGAAGCGACTTGACATGCATGCACAATTTTTGTGTTGTGTCTCACTGTTGATGGTGCCTTAGAATGGAAATCAATTGGTTTTTCCCCTTGTGCTGCTGGGCCTTGCATTGTAGCAACATAGTAATAACCACATTGATCACTCTCCACCCTTAGCAGAACCCTTCCATTCCTTGCAAGAGCTAGTCAAATGGTTGAATTACCCGGCTTACTTGAAGACTTCTGTGTTGTCAGTCTTCCCTTTTGGAAGCAAAACGTTTGTTAAAATTGGATGTAGAGCACAAAACTTCCTGTCTTTAAACCTCAGGCCCTGGGAAAAATAGATGTGAAGGCAAACCCAAGCTTTGAAGAGAGCACATTGTCATTGGCTGAGCTGACAAAACTCAGATGTCCTACTTAAGCTTCAAGTATGTTGCCAGTTCACACAAATGAGTTGAAAAATACCATTCAACTTTAATGGTGGTATTTCCTTTGCTAAGTGGTCCCTTTCTCCCCTTCTCCCTTTCCCTGTCCCCTTTCTTAAAAAAAAAATATTAAAAAAAATTCTTCACAAATAAAGAGGGTACATAGCGGCAACATTTCTTAAATAGCCCAAAAAATGGTTATGAGGCCCTGACACCTGAAACATGGAAGAAACCTCTTTAAATATGTTCAATCAGCTTTCTTCAGTTTTTAACAAAATCAACAACGAAGAGAAACAAGTTTCTAAATCTTACAGTAGTTTCCAAAGCAAATTCCAGAGAATAGCAGAGTTCCATTGAGGTTCTTCAAGGGCTCCACACATATTTGGTTTTAATTTTATTTTTGCACAGGTTTTAGAGTCTTTCAGGATTGCAATTTTTATATCACCAAATGTCATGTATTTTAAATATAGACTGATGAAGGCCATCAATTAATTATTTGCTTGTACTGATGGGTTCATTTATTTCTGAGTAGAAATAAGCTATAATACTTTCCTTGACTACTTGGTATCCTGAGCTTTCAAGGCAAATAGTGAAATGATTTTTAATATTTACAACTGCTTTTCTTGAACAAGGATTTCTATTACATCATTTTGCTAAAAGAAAATATATCAATTAGTTGTAATCTTAAAAACTAGAGTTGTTTCACTACTATGTAAGTTCTTGGGTTTACAGCTTTGTATTAAAAAAGGGAGTTACATTTTCTTTAAATGACCTTATAAGCAGTTACTATAAACCTGGACCAATAAAATGAATAAATAAATAAATTTATCCTAATAAATAAAATACCCAATAAAATAAATTTATCCTAAAAGATATCTCTTTATTTTAAATATCCTTCTTACTTTAAAAAAATAATTCTATATCTAAAAGATATTTTGAAGATCACTAGATTATATTATCCTTAAAATTTACAAGTTCTAAAACTATATGATTCTGTGATATGTTTAAAATCATGAAGTGATTTTATATTGAAGCCCCTATTTATCAGTGATAATTAAGCTACCCTTGGCCAGAATATTTTTTGATTGTGTTTCATTTATCTGTTACAAGATATCTCCAAACTCAGTGGCTTAAAAGAAGTACATTTTATTAGTTTTATGATTCCGTGGTATGACTGGATGGTTTTTCTGCTTGTCTTATCTTGACTCACTCATGTAGCTGCTTCTAGCTGATGAAGCTTCTGCAACCAGGGCTCAGGTGAAATTTTTCTACTTGGTCTTTTATCCCAGGTTTCTTTATGGCCTGACAGTCTCAAGGTAAGCTTTCAAGAGAACAAGCCTCAGTGTACCAGCCTTTATCAGGCTTCTGGTTGTGCTCTACTCACTGATGTCCCATGGGTCAGAGCAAGTCTCATGATCAAGTCCAGAGTCACTTGAAGGGGGACACACAAAGGCATGGATATGGAGAGGTATTGTAATAATCTATGGGCTTCCCTGGTGGCTCAGTCAGTAAAGAAGCCACCTGCAGTGCAAGAGACCTGGGCTCGATCCCTGGGTTGAGGAGATCCTCTGGAGAAGGAAATAGCAACCCAGTCTAGCATTCTGGCCTGGGAAATTCCATGGACAGAGGAGCCTGGTGGGCTACAGTCCATGGGGTCACAAGAGTTGGACATGGCTTAGCAACTAAACCTCTACCACTACTGTAATAATTTACCACAGTTTCTAATCAACAGGATTATAAAAGACTCTGCTAAACTGTATACAGTTTGAAAACAGCATGTCCAGACCACAGAAGAGAGGCAGAAGAGAGGTCATTATAATAACAGCTCCAGTGAATAACACTTCCCTATGTTCACACTCTTGGCAGTGTGGTGCTGCCATTCTTCCCTTTAAAGGGTAGATTCTTTTCTCTTCCTTGAATCTTGATTGGCGTGTAACTTACTTTGACCAACAGAATGTGGCTGACATGATGTTGTAAGAACTCTAGAGTATAAGCTTCAAGACATCTTGAAGTTTCTGTCTTCACTTTCTTGAGTGTTAAATGCTATTTAAAGAAAAGTGGGCTAGGGGACTTCCCTGGAAGAGACTCCATGCTTTTACTGCAGGGATTATCACAGGTTTAATCCCTGGTCAGGAAACTANAACTCCAGTACTCTTGCCTGGAAAATCCCATGGATGGAGGAGCCTGGTGGGCTGCAGTCCATGGGGTCGCTAAGAGCTGGACACGACTGAGCGACTTCACTTTGACATTTCACTTTCGTGCACTGGAGAAGGAAATGGCAACCCACTCCAGTATTCTTGCCTAGAGAATCCTAGGGACGGGGGAGCCTGGTGGGCTGCCGTCTATGAGGTCTCACAGAGTCGGACATGACTGAAACGACTTAGCAGCAGCAGCAGCAGCAGCAGCAGCAGCAGCAGCAGCAACAGTATATGGGACACTTCAAGGAGTGCTGAGCACTAAGATAAACCAGGGAACTCACATCTATGCTTAGGAGCTTTGGCTCATTGTTGTTTGTGAGAAGGGGCCAGTTTTGGCAGGACTTTTCATTTTAAAGAAAAACTGAAAGCCCTAACAGTCACCTGGAATTTATGAATTTTTAAGTGTTGACAGCTAATTTAAATTATTTTAAAAAGCACTTTGAGGGCAAAACTATTTAAAGATGTCAGTTTGAGATCAATGCCATATAGTTTCCATTTATTTAAAATCTTGACATGTTAATTTCAAATGATTATTTTTCCACTCCACTTAAGCTTTCTTTTTGGGACTCCACCATACCATACATTGTTAATTTATTTTTGTAAAGGACTACCTATACACAACAAGAAGGCATTTCTTCAAGTAACAGTTTCTGTTCAAATGTGTGAGTAAGCTAGGGTGTCTTCAGTTTTGCCCATAATTTAGAACTTGGAGTGTCTAAGTCTGCTTTCAGTAGCATGGGGTGATGAAGGCTGCTGGGAGGACATGGGTCTCTCAGCTGTGGGTGTGGCCAGTGAAAGCTCCCTTGGAGTCAACAACTTCTTGCTCTGATATTATTTTTCTGGGGACAAGACATTTCACATAGCCTCCTGCTGCTCCATGGAATCTGGGACATCAGTCTTGAAGGAATGCCTGGTTATGTAAGGGAAACCACAGGGAGGCTGAGACAGAAAGTGCTCTTCATAGGAGGTTACTTTTGAAGACCCAAAGCTGGTCTCTAGGAAGGGTCATAACTGACCCTGAGTTCATGATGCTTTATCAGGACCAGGGTTTCAATGACCTTGGGAAACTCCATTATTTCTGCTCCTTTTGGAGTCTGAACTCTTAAACACTATGAATCTCTTATCCTTCTCTTTGACACTTTTCTGGCTCCCTTTTCCTTCCTCTTACAGTTTCCTGTCAGTGGCATCACTTTCCATCCAACTCCACCAGTAAACTCATAACCTAGAAGATCTTGACATCCCTCGCCCTTGGCTCCCATAGGTAACAACCCTCCTCAAGTTCCAGAGTTTTGACCCCAGCTAGATCTTGAATCTCTATTTCTTTTACACCCACTGCCACTGCCCTATGCAGGTGACCATAATATTTTGTTAAAAGGCTTTCCATACTCACATTAGCCAGGACCAGGCTACTACAAAAAGCACCATGGACTGGGTGGCTTAAGCAGCAGACATTTATTTCTCACCGATCTGGAGGCTATGAAGCCAAAGATCAAGGTATCTTCTTGCAGTGGCCTCATATGGTTAAGAGAGCTCTGGTATCTCTTCCCCTTCTTATAAGATGCCTCCATGATGGAGGGGGTCCACCTTGTGACTTCATCTAAACTTAATCACTTTCCAAAGTCTTCACCTCCTAATACCATTGCATGGAGGGTTAGAGCTACATCAGGTGATGTTTGCAGGGACACAGACGTCTGGTTCATAACAGTGATGTTTAAAAATGCAAATTTGAGGGACTTTCCTGGCTGTCCAGTGGTTAAGACTTTGCCTTCTGATGCAGGGGTTGTGAGTTTGATCCCTGGTTAGGAAGCTAAGATCCCACATGCCTCATGGCTCAAAAACCAAAACATAAAACAGAAGCAATATTGTAACAAATTTAATAAAGACTCTAAAATGGTCTGAGATCAAACCAGTCAATCCTAGAGGAAATCAACTCTGAATACTCATTGGATGGACTGATGCTTAAGATGCAGCTCCAATACATGAACTGCAGACAGACTTGCTTTTCATCTCCCTCTCCTTTAAGACCACAGACAAACCCTCTCCAGCCTTGATGCCCTCTGCATTTCACATACTGCCCTGAACTCACTGGCCCTCTCTCATTCTAAGTTGCCTATGTACTATCCACATTTCCCTACACCTATGCTGCTATTTCTCCATGCTTCTGCCAAATAAACTCTTGCTAACCCTTTACAATTTAATTCAAAAGTTTATTCCTCAGGGAAAGCTTCCCCATCTCCAGGCCAGGTGAGGTTCCCTTCCACAAATAATGATATTGTTGTTGGTGATGATGATGATAATACAGTATTAGTCATGACTAAACTTGATTGACCACCAACCAGGGCTGTCTTCTTGTCCTTTCTTATTTCATCTCCACAANAAATAGTACATGACTTGATGATGGAATGAATGAGTCAGAAGACTTGAGGGGAGCTAAAGAATGAGTGGAATGGTTATGCTAGAGCAGATAAAGATAGGAAGTAGTGGCCATGGAGGGGGAAGTGGGTACTTGAAGTCAACATTTCAGATATGGTGCAGATAACAATAAAGACAAGGTCTCCGAGATGACTACCAAGATGGTGGCTGAGGTGGGGTAAAGTAATAGATCTTCGGAAGTTAAAAGACCAAGAAACTTAGAAGGCAAGGTGTTAGATCTGCATAGATGCTGATATAATCAAACTAGCAGGAAAAGAAATGGAGAAGAAGACTGTGTGAAATACTTAAAGTGAGTGAGCGAAAGTTGCCCAGTCGTGTCTGACTCTGCAACCCCACGGACTAGCCTCCCAGGTTCCTCTGTCCATGGAATTCTCCCAGCAAGAATACTGGAGTGGGTAGCCATTCCCTTCTCCAGGAGATCTTCTTGACTTAGGAATTGAACCAGGGTCTCCTGCATTGTAGGCATATTCTTTACCAGCTGAGCTATGAGGGAAACTCCTAACTTTATAAGGTAGGTTTCTTTCCAGGATACATCCTGGATATGAATATGACGCTGTAGCCAGTGCTCTGATAGACACATCAGCTAGAGACTTTGCAATAAAACTTGGGGAAATGAAGAAACATAGAGATGATGCTTCCATTTTAGAAATGGTAATGATAGCAGCATCTTCTAGTCTCTAGTAGTACCACTATCCAGTATCTAGTCTCAGGGAGGCTGGGGTGGAACAATGGATTCTGTGTATTAGCAATGGGGGCAAAATAGGCTCATGGGGCCATAACTGTGCCTCCAGTGAATTCTCTAGAGGGTTCTGTAAGCTACCTGTATTCACTTTTTGGCATAAGTTAGTCAGAGTTTAATTCTTCTGGTGCAACTAAGAATCCTGACTGACAATGATGTGGTAAAATCTGATGCCATGAACATAAAAAAAAGTGAGGAATATGTTTTGTGAGGACCACATAGAAGGACTAAAAGGGGAAGTGGTTTTGTTCAATAACAAAGTTATGATAAACCAATAAATGTACCTAAAAGCATGTTCATTTTAGCCTTATTTATGGAGACCTGGGTTCAATCCCTAGGTCGGGAAGATCCCCTGGAGAAGGAAAGGGTAACCCACTCCAGTATTCTTGCCTAGAGAATCCCATGGACAGAGAAGCCTGGTAGGCTACAGTCCATGGGGTCTCAAAGAGTTGGACACGACTGAGCGACTTCACTTCACTTCATTTCACATAATAGCAAAATAGACAGTTGCTTAAAAAACATGCTTTATAGAGAGCTGCTCTAAAAATTTAGCCAAAATTTGTTCTCCCTAAGTTTTTGTAGGATATTACAATGCTGTATTCTTGAAAAAATTAACAACACAGAAGAATGTTTAAGCTTTGTTGACAAATGAGAAGGACAAGGTTACAGGTTACAAGATGATATATAGAATGTGAACTGTTTTGTTGAGAAAACTATAGAAGTCTGTATAAAAAAATACTAGAGGTATATATTACTACCTTTACATGTTAAAAGTTATTGTCTTTGGGAGAAAAGGATTATAAGTCATTTGCATTTTGTTATTTGTGCTTTTAAATATTTTCAAATCACTTGAAAGGAGTGGTTTAAGTAATGTAAAAATTTTTTAAGAAGTTAAAAATGAAATTTGATAAATATTTCCTCCAAAAATATGCTGAGGATTTGATGTGGCTTTCTTACATGTAGTCTAGCCACGATAATAGGAGTCCTGGCCTCCAGGATCTCCAGCATGAATTCTGAAGCTTTATTGTGGATTGTGTCTTGGTTGCCCCCTTGCAGATGTGGAAGAAGCTACGGTGGTCACCAGTATACCTAATTTGACTGATAGTGGAGCTTTCCTTAGAAAGATCTATTTTCCTTGGGTGACAAGAAAGAACAGAGGTAATCTGTAATAGTTGCCTTTCAAAAACAGGTAAGAAAATTCACTAGGTCTTGGAATCTTTATCTAGTCTTGAATCTAAGCTCTGATTCATAGTTGTTGTTCAGTCAGTCAGTCGTGTTTGACTCTTTTTGGTCTCATGAGCTGTAGCACACCAGGCTTCCCTGTCCTTCACCATCTCCTGGAGCTTGCTCAAACTCATGTCCATTGAGTCAGTGATGCCATCCAACCATCTCATCCTCTGTTGTGCCCTTTTCCTTCTGCTTTCAATCTTTCCCAGCATCAGGGTCTTTTATAATGAGTCAGCTCTCTTGGCATTGGGTGGCCAAAGTATTGGAGCTTCAGCTTTAGCAGCAGTTCCTCCAATGAATATTTATGATTGAGTTCCTTTAGGATTGACTATTTTGATATCCTTGCAGTCCAAGGGACTCTCAAGAGTCTTTAACACCACAGTTGGAGGTGATTCATAGGGTAATTTAAAAATCTTTAAAAATATCTATATTTTCTTCTTGTTCAAAGTGTTAGTAAAGCTTTATTTTGTTGAAACATGTGGTTTAATTTCCAAAAGCATTTTGGAAATCTTTTTTTCCATAGATGGAAAGTTTTATGAAACCCTGTTTATCTTGAAAAAATCTTTTTCCACTATAATACAGAACAGAGAGAAAAGAAACACTCCCTTAAAAACCAGAGTACTGTTCACTTAAGAAAAATAATCCACTTGTTTAATCTTTATGCAGCATCAATATGCCAAGGTTTTTTTTTTTTTNCTTTTTTGTGACCCCATGGACTGTAGCCTGCCAGGCTCCTCTGTCTATGGGATTTTCCAGGCAAGAATACTGGAGCAGATTTCCATATCCTACTCCAGGGGAATCTTCCCAACCTAGGAATTGAACCTGCAATTCAGCACTGCAGGCAGATTCTTTACCACTGAGCCACACAGGAATCCCCTGATCATAAATTCTAGGAGGTACCACACAGTACTGTTTCTCATCAATGATCAGCTGCTTGGTTGCATCACAGATATATAGTTGAGTTTAAACAAGAATAAGGCTTTCTGGTAGTGGTAAAAGGAGCAGGCAATAATTACAATGATGGACCGGTGCAATTTTATCTGTGTGAGGCCTCAGAAGAAATGGCTAATGATTGTACATGGTAGGCACTTTCTATAATGGCTCCTAATTATCCACACTTCTTGCTGTTTACATTCTTGTGCAATTCCCTTGGGTCCTGTGTATAGGTTGAACCTAGTGACTTTCTTCTAGTAAATAAACTATAGCTGATTGAGTGTCATTTCAGAAATTAGGTTACAAAGGACTGTGATTTCTATCTTAGCAGCACTGTCTCTCTCATCTTCTCATTTTCTTGCTTTGATAAGGTACATGCCCTATTTTGAGATGCCCTGTGGAAAGGTGCACATGTCCAGGAACCTCTGACCAACAGTCAATGAGAAATTGAGGCCCTCAGTCTAACAGTTTGTGAGGAAGTGAATCCCACCAACAATTTAGAAGCAGATCCTCTTCCAGTTAAGGTTTAGATGAGACCACAGTTGTGACCAACCAACCTCTTGATTGCAGCTTTTGTGAAAAACCCTCATCTGGAAGTCTTAACTCAGCCATGCCCAGGTTCCTTACCCACAGAAACCATGACCTAACAAATGTTTGCTGTTTTAAGCCATTACATTTGGGGATGATTTGCTGTGCAGCACTAGATAAATAGTACATGACTTGATGATGGAATGAATGAGTCAGAAGACTTGAGGGGAGCTAAAGAATGAGTGGAATGGTTATGCTAGAGCAGATAAAGATAGGAAGTAGTGGCCATGGAGGGGGAAGTGGGTACTTGAAGTCAACATTTCAGATATGGTGCAGATAACAATAAAGACAAGGTCTACGAGATGACTACCAAGATGGTGGCTGAGGTGGGGTAAAGGAATAGATCTTCGGAAGTTAAAAGACCAAGAAACTTAGAAGGCAAGGTGTTAGATGTGCATAGATGCTGATATAATCAAACTAGCAGGAAAAGAAATGGAGAAGAAGACTGTGTGAAATACTTAAAGTGAGTGAGTGAAAGTTGCCCAGTCGTGTCTGACTCTGCAACCCCATGGACTAGCCTCCCAGGTTCCTCTGTCCATGGAATTCTCCCAGCAAGAATACTGGAGTGGGTAGCCATTCCCTTCTCCAGGAGATCTTCTTGACTCAAGAATTGAACCAGGGTCTCCTGCATTGTAGGCATATTCTTTACCAGCTGAGCTATGAGGGAAACTCCTAACTTTATAAGGTAGGTTTCTTTCCAGGATACATCCTGGATATGAATATGACGCTGTAGCCAGTGCTCTGATAATTAGACACATCAGCTACAGACTTTGCAATAAAACTTGGGGAAATGAAGAAACATAGAGATGATGCTTCCATTTTAGAAATGGTAATGATAGCAGCATCTTCTAGTCTCTAGTAGTACCACTATCCAGTATCTAGTCTCAGTGAGGCTGGGGTGGAACAATGGATTCTGTGTATTAGCAATGGGGGCAAAATAGGTTCATGGGGCCATAACTGTGCCTCCAGTGAATTCTCTAGAGGGTTCTGTAAGCTACCTGTATTCACTTTTTGGCATAAGTTAGTCAGAGTTTAATTCTTCTGGTGCAACTAAGAATCCTGACTGACAATGATGTGGTAAAATCTGATGCCATGAACATAAAAAAAAGTGAGGAATATGT
This sequence comes from Raphicerus campestris, assembly GCA_006410735.1. NCBI lineage: Eukaryota > Metazoa > Chordata > Mammalia > Artiodactyla > Bovidae > Raphicerus > Raphicerus campestris. The sequence goes on along the minus strand of SJYW01021179.1, from coordinate 102,701 downwards.
TTTGTGAGGACCACATAGAAGGACTAAAAGGGGAAGTGGTTTTGTTCAATAACAAAGTTATGATAAACCAATAAATGTACCTAAAAGCATGTTCATTTTAGCCTTATTTATGGAGACCTGGGTTCAATCCCTAGGTCGGGAAGATCCCCTGGAGAAGGAAAGGGTAACCCACTCCAGTATTCTTGCCTAGAGAATCCCATGGACAGAGAAGCCTGGTAGGCTACAGTCCATGGGGTCTCAAAGAGTTGGACACGACTGAGCGACTTCACTTCACTTCATTTCACATAATAGCAAAATAGACAGTTGCTTAAAAAACATGCTTTATAGAGAGCTGCTCTAAAAATTTAGCCAAAATTTGTTCTCCCTAAGTTTTTGTAGGATATTACAATGCTGTATTCTTGAAAAAATTAACAACACAGAAGAATGTTTAAGCTTTGTTGACAAATGAGAAGGACAAGGTTACAGGTTACAAGATGATATATAGAATGTGAACTGTTTTGTTGAGAAAACTATAGAAGTCTGTATAAAAAAATACTAGAGGTATATATTACTACCTTTACATGTTAAAAGTTATTGTCTTTGGGAGAAAAGGATTATAAGTCATTTGCATTTTGTTATTTGTGCTTTTAAATATTTTCAAATCACTTGAAAGGAGTGGTTTAAGTAATGTAAAAATTTTTTAAGAAGTTAAAAATGAAATTTGATAAATATTTCCTCCAAAAATATGCTGAGGATTTGATGTGGCTTTCTTACATGTAGTCTAGCCACGATAATAGGAGTCCTGGCCTCCAGGATCTCCAGCATGAATTCTGAAGCTTTATTGTGGATTGTGTCTTGGTTGCCCCCTTGCAGATGTGGAAGAAGCTACGGTGGTCACCAGTATACCTAATTTGACTGATAGTGGAGCTTTCCTTAGAAAGATCTATTTTCCTTGGGTGACAAGAAAGAACAGAGGTAATCTGTAATAGTTGCCTTTCAAAAACAGGTAAGAAAATTCACTAGGTCTTGGAATCTTTATCTAGTCTTGAATCTAAGCTCTGATTCATAGTTGTTGTTCAGTCAGTCAGTCGTGTTTGACTCTTTTTGGTCTCATGAGCTGTAGCACACCAGGCTTCCCTGTCCTTCACCATCTCCTGGAGCTTGCTCAAACTCATGTCCATTGAGTCAGTGATGCCATCCAACCATCTCATCCTCTGTTGTGCCCTTTTCCTTCTGCTTTCAATCTTTCCCAGCATCAGGGTCTTTTATAATGAGTCAGCTCTCTTGGCATTGGGTGGCCAAAGTATTGGAGCTTCAGCTTTAGCAGCAGTTCCTCCAATGAATATTTATGATTGAGTTCCTTTAGGATTGACTATTTTGATATCCTTGCAGTCCAAGGGACTCTCAAGAGTCTTTAACACCACAGTTGGAGGTGATTCATAGGGTAATTTAAAAATCTTTAAAAATATCTATATTTTCTTCTTGTTCAAAGTGTTAGTAAAGCTTTATTTTGTTGAAACATGTGGTTTAATTTCCAAAAGCATTTTGGAAATCTTTTTTTCCATAGATGGAAAGTTTTATGAAACCCTGTTTATCTTGAAAAAATCTTTTTCCACTATAATACAGAACAGAGAGAAAAGAAACACTCCCTTAAAAACCAGAGTACTGTTCACTTAAGAAAAATAATCCACTTGTTTAATCTTTATGCAGCATCAATATGCCAAGGTTTTTTTTTTTTTNAGACCTGGGTTCAATCCCTAGGTTGGGAAGATCCCCTGGAGAAGGAAATGGTAACCCACTCCAGTATTCTTGCCTAGAGAATCCCATGGACAGAGAAGCCTGGTAGGCTACAGTCCATGGGGTCTCAAAGAGTTGGACACGACTGAGCAACTTCACTTCACTTCATTTCACATAATAGCAAAATAGACAATTGCTTAAAAAACATGCTTTATAGAGAGCTGCTCTAAAAATTTAGCCAAAATTTGTTCTCCCTAAGTTTTTGTAGGATATTACAATGCTGTATTCTTGAAAAAATTAACAACACAGAAGAATGTTTAAGCTTTGTTGACAAATGAGAAGGACAAGGTTACAGGTTACAAGATGATATATAGAATGTGAACTGTTTTGTTGAGAAAACTATAGAAGTCTGTATAAAAAAATACTAGAGGTATATATTACTATCTTTACATGTTAAAAGTTATTGTCTTTGGGAGAAAAGGATTATAAGTCATTTGCATTTTGTTATTTGTGCTTTTAAATATTTTCAAATCACTTGAAAGGAGTGGTTTAAGTAATGTAAAAATTTTTTAAGAAGTTAAAAATGAAATTTGATAAATATTTCCTCCAAAAATATGCTGAGGATTTGATGTGGCTTTCTTACATGTAGTCTAGCCACGATAATAGGAGTCCTGGCCTCCAGGATCTCCAGCATGAATTCTGAAGCTTTATTGTGGATTGTGTCTTGGTTGCCCCCTTGCAGATGTGGAAGAAGCTACGGTGGTCACCAGTATACCTAATTTGACTGATAGTGGAGCTTTCCTTAGAAAGATCTATTTTCCTTGGGTGACAAGAAAGAACAGAGGTAATCTGTAATAGTTGCCTTTCAAAAACAGGTAAGAAAATTCACTAGGTCTTGGAATCTTTATCTAGTCTTGAATCTAAGCTCTGATTCATAGTTGTTGTTCAGTCAGTCAGTCGTGTTTGACTCTTTTTGGTCTCATGAGCTGTAGCACACCAGGCTTCCCTGTCCTTCACCATCTCCTGGAGCTTGCTCAAACTCATGTCCATTGAGTCAGTGATGCCATCCAACCATCTCATCCTCTGTTGTGCCCTTTTCCTTCTGCTTTCAATCTTTCCCAGCATCAGGGTCTTTTATAATGAGTCAGCTCTCTTGGCATTGGGTGGCCAAAGTATTGGAGCTTCAGCTTTAGCAGCAGTTCCTCCAATGAATATTTATGATTGAGTTCCTTTAGGATTGACTATTTTGATATCCTTGCAGTCCAAGGGACTCTCAAGAGTCTTTAACACCACAGTTGGAGGTGATTCATAGGGTAATTTAAAAATCTTTAAAAATATCTATATTTTCTTCTTGTTCAAAGTGTTAGTAAAGCTTTATTTTGTTGAAACATGTGGTTTAATTTCCAAAAGCATTTTGGAAATCTTTTTTTCCATAGATGGAAAGTTTTATGAAACCCTGTTTATCTTGAAAAAATCTTTTTCCACTATAATACAGAACAGAGAGAAAAGAAACACTCCCTTAAAAACCAGAGTACTGTTCACTTAAGAAAAATAATCCACTTGTTTAATCTTTATGCAGCATCAATATGCCAAGGTTTTTTTTTTTTTTTTNAGAGAAGCCTGGTAGGCTACAGTCCATGGGGTCTCAAAGAGTTGGACACGACTGAGCAACTTCACTTCACTTCATTTCACATAATAGCAAAATAGACAATTGCTTAAAAAACATGCTTTATAGAGAGCTGCTCTAAAAATTTAGCCAAAATTTGTTCTCCCTAAGTTTTTGTAGGATATTACAATGCTGTATTCTTGAAAAAATTAACAACACAGAAGAATGTTTAAGCTTTGTTGACAAATGAGAAGGACAAGGTTACAGGTTACAAGATGATATATAGAATGTGAACTGTTTTGTTGAGAAAACTATAGAAGTCTGTATAAAAAAATACTAGAGGTATATATTACTACCTTTACATGTTAAAAGTTATTGTCTTTGGGAGAAAAGGATTATAAGTCATTTGCATTTTGTTATTTGTGCTTTTAAATATTTTCAAATCACTTGAAAGGAGTGGTTTAAGTAATGTAAAAATTTTTTAAGAAGTTAAAAATGAAATTTGATAAATATTTCCTCCAAAAATATGCTGAGGATTTGATGTGGCTTTCTTACATGTAGTCTAGCCACGATAATAGGAGTCCTGGCCCCCAGGATCTCCAGCATGAATTCTGAAGCTTTATTGTGGATTGTGTCTTGGTTGCCCCCTTGCAGATGTGGAAGAAGCTACGGTGGTCACCAGTATACCTAATTTGACTGATAGTGGAGCTTTCCTTAGAAAGATCTATTTTCCTTGGGTGACAAGAAAGAACAGAGGTAATCTGTAATAGTTGCCTTTCAAAAACAGGTAAGAAAATTCACTAGGTCTTGGAATCTTTATCTAGTCTTGAATCTAAGCTCTGATTCATAGTTGTTGTTCAGTCAGTCAGTCGTGTTTGACTCTTTTTGGTCTCATGAGCTGTAGCACACCAGGCTTCCCTGTCCTTCACCATCTCCTGGAGCTTGCTCAAACTCATGTCCATTGAGTCAGTGATGCCATCCAACCATCTCATCCTCTGTTGTGCCCTTTTCCTTCTGCTTTCAATCTTTCCCAGCATCAGGGTCTTTTATAATGAGTCAGCTCTCTTGGCATTGGGTGGCCAAAGTATTGGAGCTTCAGCTTTAGCAGCAGTTCCTCCAATGAATATTTATGATTGAGTTCCTTTAGGATTGACTATTTTGATATCCTTGCAGTCCAAGGGACTCTCAAGAGTCTTTAACACCACAGTTGGAGGTGATTCATAGGGTAATTTAAAAATCTTTAAAAATATCTATATTTTCTTCTTGTTCAAAGTGTTAGTAAAGCTTTATTTTGTTGAAACATGTGGTTTAATTTCCAAAAGCATTTTGGAAATCTTTTTTTCCATAGATGGAAAGTTTTATGAAACCCTGTTTATCTTGAAAAAATCTTTTTCCACTATAATACAGAACAGAGAGAAAAGAAACACTCCCTTAAAAACCAGAGTACTGTTCACTTAAGAAAAATAATCCACTTGTTTAATCTTTATGCAGCATCAATATGCCAAGGTTTTTTGTTTTTTTTTTTTTAATGTAGCATGATCAAGCTTAATATACCTAACTGCTTTACGGAAAAAGATAAAATCTATTTTCTCTATGTATTTCAACATAATTTTATTTTTAAAAATCTATATCAGATAAGATGTATGTGCTGTAAACAGTACAAAATTGCTAAAATACATTGGTTTCATAAATTTCAGTTCATAATCAGTTGCAGCTGTGTAGTATCCAAACGTTGGAAGAGTGAACACAGAGAACTACATAAACTTTGAATGTGAATATCACACTTGTTCTATCAAATTTTGGCTAACATAATACTGCAGAATTCTTACAAGAAATTGGCTCTCATTAGTTTTGCCTTTTCTGGACCTCTGAGAAACTTTGAGGTCACTGTCAGCATGGGGCCCAGGCTTTTTTCTGAGCTCCAGATCAGGTGTCCATGGATTTTCACCAAATCTAATGAAGCCATAGGGTCAACACCCTGACTTCAGTAGTTTCCTGAGGGAAGAACATCAGCCATAGCCTCCCTAAAGGCCTCCCTAGTTCTGCATTAATCAGAACTAAAATCAGTGCCTTGATTTTGAGATTTAAGAAACTTTTAATTTTCTTTCTTTTCTTTTTGGTGAGTCAAAGAATGGGTAACTTTCCAGCCATCTGAGACAAATTCAGATAAAGAATTCCACATAGAGTTGCTCAGAAGCCAGTAATCTATGCAGAATTCTTCATTTCGTGGAAGTTTTAGGAATTGTACATGTGGTTTGGGTGTTGTGCATGAATTACTTCTGTGGAAGAAGTTTCTACCCTCTTCAGGCACCTCATAAATAATTAACATATGTCCAAAACTGGTACCTGTACTGCTTGCTTCAATTTGAGAGCTCCTGTAAGATCATGGTATTTGTCCCATCACTTCATGGGAAGATGGGAAAACAGTGGAAACAGTGGCAGAATTTATTTTTTGGGGCTCCAAAATCACTATAGATGGTGATTGCAGCCATGGAATTAAAAGATGCTTATTCTTTGGAAGGAAAGTTATGGCCAACCTAGATAGTATATTAAAAAGCAGAGATATTACTTTGCCAACAAAGGTCCTCTAGTCAAGGCTATAGTTTTCCCAGTGGTCATGTATAGATGTGAGAGTTGGACTGTGAAGAAAGCTGAGCACTGAAGAATTGATGTTTTTGAACTGTGGTCCTGGAGAAGACACTTGAGAGTCCCTTGGACTGCAAGGAGATCCAACCAGTCCATCCTAAAGGAGATCAGTCTTGGATGTTCATTGGAAGGACTGATGTTGAGGCTGAAACTCCAATACTTTGGCCACCTCATGTGAAAAGTTGACTCACTGGAAAAGACCCTGATAGTAGGAGGGATTGGGGTCAGGGAAGGGGGCAACAGAGGATGAGATGGCTGGATGGCATCATTGANAGGCTGAAACTCCAATACTTTGGCCACCTCATGTGAAAAGTTGACTCACTGGAAAAGACCCTGATAGTAGGAGGGATTGGGGTCAGGGAAGGGGGCAACAGAGGATGAGATGGCTGGATGGCATCATTGACTCGATGGACATGAGTTTGGGTGAACTCTGAGAGTTGGTGATGGACAGGGAGCCCTGGTGTGCTGTGATTCATGGAATCGCAAAGAGTCGGACCCTACTGAGAGATTGAACTGAACTGTTTTAAAACCTGCAGATTATGCTGAAGACCAGGAACATTTTGTGTCTGAGAGAAATGAAAGAAATTGTCTTTCTTCAGATGAGAGAATGTACTGTTATTACCAATTATTGTGCTTTATCTATCTGCTCTTTTTCTCTCCTTTTGATATTAGTGTTTCTTAGGTCTCTTGGAACTCTTCTTCAGGTCTCTTTAATCTACTTTGATTATTTCTATCTGTGTCTGTCTTTGATTTTTTTTTTTAAAGTCAACTTCTACCAAAAATTTAGAGAAGAGCTAACACCTATACTACTCAAACTCTTCCAGAAAATTGCAGAGGAATGTAAACTGGTAAACAATGAGGCCACCATCACCTTAATACCAAAACTAGACAAAGATGCCACACACGCAAAAAAGAAAACTACAGGCCAATATCACTGATGAACATAGATGCAAAAATTCTGAACAAAATTCTAGCAAACAGAACCCAACAACATATTAAAAANCACAGTTCATGTATTGCTGAAGCCTGGCTTGGAGAATTTTGAGCATTACTTTACTGGCATGTGAGATGAGTGCAATTGTGCGGTAGTTTGAGCATTCTTTGGCATTGCCTTTCTTTGGGATTGGAATGAAAACTGACCTTTTCCAGTCCTATGGCTACTGCTGAGTTTTCCAAATTTGCCAGCATACCTCAACATAATAAAATCCATATGTGATAAACCCACAGCAAACATTATCCTCAGTGGAGAAAAATTGCAAGCATTCCTTCTAAAGTCAGGAATAAGACATGGTTGCCTATTCTCATTCCTACTATTCAACTTAGTTTTGGAAGTTTTAGCCATAACAATAAGAGAAGAAAAAGAAATAAAAGGAATCCAGATTGGAAAAGAAGTAAAACTCACTGTTTGCAGATGACATAATCCAATACATAGAAAACCCTAAAGACATCACCAGAAAATTACAAAAGCTATTCAATTAATATTAAAGTTAGTAATATTAATTAAAGGATATAAAATTAACATAGAGAAATCACTTGCATTCCTGTATACTAACAATGATAAAACAGAAAGAGAAATTAAGGAAACAATTCCATTCACCATTGCAACAAAAAGAATAAAATACTTAGGAATAAATCTACCTAAAGAATCAAAAGACCTATACAGAAAAAACTATAAAACACTGATGAAAGAAATAAAAACAATGACACAAATAGATGGAGAAATACCATGTTCCTGGATCAGGAAAGTCAATATAGTGAAAATGAGTATACTATTCAAAGCAATCTATAGATTCAATGCAATCCCCTCAAGCTACCAATGGTACTTTTCACAGAGCTAGAACAAATAATTTTACTTTGTATGTAGATACAAAAAACATCAAATAGCCAAATTGATCTTGAGAAAGAAGAATGGAACTGGAAGAATCAACCTGCCTAACTTCAGACTATATTACAAAGCTACAATCATCAAGACAGTATGGTACTAGCACAAAGACAAAAATATAGATCAATGGAACAAAATAGAAAGCCCAGATCTTAATCTGCGCACCTATGGACACTTTATCTTTGGCAAAGGAAGCAAGAATATACAATGGAGAAAAGATAATCTCTTTAACAAGTGGTGCTGGGAGAACTGGTCAACCACTTGTAGAATAATGAAACTAGAACACTTTCTAACACCATACACAAAAATAAACTCAAAATGGATTAAAGATCTAAATATAAGACCAGAAGCTATAAAACTCCTAGAAGGAAACATAGGCAAAACAGTCTCTGGCATAAATCACAGCAGAATCCTCTATGACCCATCTCCCAGAGTAATGGAAATAAAAGCAAAAATAAACAAATGGAACCTAATTAAAATTAAAAGCTTTTGCACAAAGAAAGAAACTATAAACAAGGTGAAAATACAGTGTTCAGAATGGGAGAAAATAATAGCAAATGAAGCAACTGACAAATATTTAATCTCAAAAATATATAAGCAGTTCCTGCAGCTCAATTCCAGAAAAATAAACGACCCAATCAAAAAATGGGCCAAAGAACTAAGCAGACATTCCTCCAAAGAAGACATACAGATGGCTAACAAACACATGAAAAGAGGCTCAATATCACTCATTACCAGATAAATGCAAATCAAAACCACAATGAGGTACTATTCCATGTGGGTCAGAATGGCTGCCCTCAAAAAGTCTACAAACAATAAATGCTGGAGAGGGTGCAAAAAAAAGGGAATACTCTTACAGTGTTGGTAGGAATGCAGACTAGCACAGCCACTATGGAGAACAATGTGGAGATTCCTTTAAAACCTGGAAATAGAACTGTTATATGACCCAGCAATCCCACTGTTGGGCATATACACTGAGGAAACCAGAATTGAAAGAGACACATGTACCCCAATGCTCACTGCAGCACTGTTTATAATTGCTAGGACATGGAAGCCACCTAGATGTCCATCAGCAGATTAATGGATAAGAAATCTGTGGTACATATACACAATGGAATATTAGTCAGCTATTAAGAAGAACACATCTGAATCAGTTCTAATGAGGTGGATGAAACTGGAGCCGATTATACAGAGTGAAATAATTAAGAAAGAAAAACACCAATACAGTATATTAACACATATATATGGAACTTATAAAGATGGTAGTGATAGCCCTGTATGCGAGACAGCAAAAGAGACACAGATATAAAGAACAGACTCTTGGACTCTGTGGGAGAAGGCAAAGGTGGGATGATTTGAGAGAACAGCATTGAAACATGTATATTACCATATGTGAAATAGATTGCCAGTGCAAGTTTGATGCATGAAACAGGGCTCTGGGTGCACTGGGACAATCCTGAAGGATAGGGTGGGGAGGGAGGTGGGTGAAGGGTTTAGGATAGGGGACACATGTACACTCATGGCTAATTCATGTCAATGTATGGCAAAATACACTACAAAACTGTAAAGTAACTAGCATCCAATTAAAATTAATTGATTTTAAAAAGCCATACAGAGTCCATAAAGTTCATATTATTTTATTTTAAAAAAGCAGTTTTAGTTATAAAATAAAATTGAGATAAAAGTACACCGATTTCCATTATACTCTTATCCTGTCCCCACCATATGAACAGGCTCCCCCATTATCAGCATTCAGGGTTGATTTCCTTTAAGATTAACTGGTTTGATCTCCTTGCTGTCCTAAGGACTCTCAAGAGTCTTCTCCAGCACAGTTTGAAAGCATCAATTCTTTGGTGCTCAGCCTTCTTTTGGTCCAACTCTCACATCCTTAAATGACTATTGTTTGCAAAGTGATTCATTTGTCTTTTAAAACACTGTCTAGGTTTGTCATAGTTTTCCTTCCAAGAAGCAAGCATCTTTTAATTTCATGGCTATGGTCATTGTCCACAGTGATTTTGGAGCCCAAGAAAATAAAATCTGTCACTACTTCCACTATTCTTATTATGCATTCTTGTGTGTTTTTTAGTCACTCCGTCGTGTCCAATTCTTTTTGACCCCAAGGACTGTAGCTCACCAGACTTCACTGTCCATGGAATTCTCCACACAAGAATACTGGAGTGGATCATCATTCCCTCCTCCAGAGCAATTTCCCAACCCAGAGATAGAACCCTGATCTCCTGCATAGCAGGCAGATTCTTTACCATTTGAGCTACAGGGAAGTCCTACACTTGTTTTATGTTATTCAAATCATTTTCTGTCTCCACCAGCATGGAGAACTTTAGTTCAGTACAGTTCAGTCACTCAGTCTTGTCCGACTTTTTGTGACCCCATGGACTGAAGCACGCCAGGCTTCCCTGTCCATCACCAACTCCCGGAGTTTACTCAAACTCATGTCCATTGAGTTGGTGATGCCATCAAATCATCTCATCCTCTGTCATCTTCTTCTTCTCCTACCTTCAATCTTTCCCAGCATCAGGGTCTTTTCAAATAAGTCAGCTCTTTGCATGAGGAGTTTCAGCTTCAACATCAGTCCTTCTAATGAACACCCAGGCCTGATCTTCTTTAGAATGGACTGGTTGGATCTCCTCACAGTCCAAGGGACTCTCAAGAGTTTTCTCCAACACCACAATTCAAAATCATCAATTCTTCAGCGCTCAGCTTTCATTATAGTCCAAATCTCACATTCATACATGATTATGGAAAAACCATAGCCTTGACTAGATGGACCTTTGTTAGCAAAGTAATGTCTCTGCTTTTTAATATGTTGTCTAGTTTGGTCATAACTTGCCTTCCAAGGAGTAAGCATCTTTTAATTTGATGGCTGCAATCACTATCTGCATTGATTTTGGAGTCCAAAAAATAAAGTCTGCCACTGTTTCCACTGTTTCTCCATCTATTTGCCATAAATTGATGGGAACATATGCCATGATCTTAGTTTTCTGAATGTTTAATTTTAAGCCAACTTTCCCACTTTCCTGTTTCACTTTCATCAAGAGGCTCTTCTTCACTTTTTGCCATAAGGGTGGTGTCATCTGCATATCTGAGGTTATTGATATTTCGCCCAACAATCTTGATTCCAGCTTGTGCTTCATCCAGCCCAGCATTTCTCATGATGTAGTCTGGAAAACTTAAGAACTTCTTAAGAAGTCCTACATTCTTATTATGTTGTATTCACATCATTTTCTGTCTCTACCAGCAACTGTATTTCATTAGAGACCAATCCAGACATTCTCTTTGTTCTTCATCACAGCTGGCAAGCTCCCTTATGTTAATTACTCTTACTTGGTGATCCAGGCTCAGTTCTAACTAAAAAAGAAGACCCAATGTATCATGTATAAGACAGGAACCTCTAGAGCAGCGGTCAGTTATCTTTGTAGAGGCACCAAACGGAGCCTGTTTTCTGTCTCCCAGACCTCTCTTTATCCCATTCTGAGAGTACAGAAAATTCAGATCAGTTGTTCAATGGATATAAAGACCTCATATCCTTATCCCGTGAATGTTCACCTCCTCTGCAGGTTCCAGGGATCTTCTGGGACCAAGTTCTTTAATACCATGACATTCAGTTTATGCCATCAGGTTTCCATTTAGCCCACAGAGGAGAGACCCCTGAAACAGTTTTGTTACTCATACTCTCGGGCTCCATCTATTTTTTGGCCCCAGCTGAGAGGAGGATGAGTTGGAGCTGCAGTCAGGCTAAACAAACATGAGAAGTAGTCATCTGCTTTTTCTAGAATTCCACTCTCCAGAAACATGCAAAAATAACACCTTCAGTGAGAAGATTCATTTTAAGATCATGATGTATATCTTATACCATATGCAGAAAGCTCTATTGGATTGGCATCCTCTCAACTATACTTATTTTCTGTTTCCATATTTTATTAACACAATGATAACACATTCACAGTGGTAACACCGGAGCCACTGTAAGATGCTAAAGCAATACAATATTACTAAAGAACGTCAAATTACACTCAGCAAAAAGCTTTAGTGTTGTCTGATTTTGTTCCACTGAGATTCTTAAAAATGTCAACTCCTGAATTATTTCCATGGTAACATTATAAAAAAAATAAGTTTATTCAATTGATCAGAATAGCTGACAAGGTGAGTTGAAAGAATTTACCAGTTATTTTATGTTAGGTCAAATGGAGTTATTCTAAACCTTAAATAATAACATAAATATATTTCAAGTGTTTTGTGAATAACATTATAAAACTTCCACATTTTTCAAAATTCAGCATATTTCGAGTTGGTAATAATTGTGTTTAGTTTACTTCTCATGCAAATTTGTTTTTCCTCCTTTATTCTATGACTATTTTCCTATTGAAGAGAGGTTTTGGTTTTCAACTTCTTAAATATTCATAGTAAACAATTCTTATGCCTGAAGGACTGAGATTTGCTATTCTCTCTCAGCTTTATTTCTCTTAGATCAGTGACAGGAGATGAAATGTGAACAATATGTATCTAGAACACAATTTTATGGCAGTGGAATATGAGAGAATTTATTATGCTATGCAATTATGCAGTTCTTAGTACTAGAGTGTGTACACTGCTGATTTCATAATGTCCTTTTCTTATTTAATGGCTCCAAGCAATGACAAAGATTCTAGTTTCATAAAATGTTATCCTCATATACAGAGGGCTTTAAATATTATGTATCTTATTTATAATGAATTTGCTTTGCTTCTTTTCTTCAGGCCGTTTCTAAGAAAATATTTTTTTATATTGAAAAGTTAGAAAAATGGATTTCTGATTTGTGTTCCAGACTGAAAAATATATGCTTTAAATATTTTGGTAATTATCCTAATAGAAACATAACCTTTATACATTTGGTGACTACTAATTTTTTTTTTCTCCCATTTTAGACCTTTCTCTTGATCTGGAAATTAAATTCAACAGCCTACTTGGCATCTCTACCAGGATATGCAAGACAAATCCTAAATCTTGCATGCCTAAGTGGAAGCATTTATTTCCTACCTGTAACAGTTTAATGATGTTTTCCCTAAAGTTATATCTATTCAAAATCTCAGAAAGTGATCTCATTTGAAGCAAAGACTTTGACAATATATTTAAGTTAAGGACTTCAAGATGAGATCATCCTGGATTAGGGTGAGCCCTACATCCAATGTCCTTACAGAGACAAGAGGAGAGACTATAGAGACACAGGGGAGAAGGCCATGGGAAGATAAGAGAAGGTATCAGAGTTATGCTGACACAAGTCAAGGACCATCAGGAGCCCTAAGAAGCTGGAAGAAAGAAAGATTCTCCCCTAGAGACTTTAGAGGGAACGTGGCCATACCAATTCTTTGATTTGAGACTTCTGGCCTCCAAAACTGTGCAAGAATAATTTCTGATGTTTTAAAGACACCCGTGTCTGTTCTCAGTCACTCAGTCATGTCCAATTCTTTGTGACTCCATGGGCTGTAGCCTGCCAAGCTGTTCTGTCAATGGGATTTTAGAGGCCATAATAGCAACCTAGTTTGTGACAATTTGTAATGGTTGTCACAGGAAACTAATATAGTACCCCTTCCAAAGCTTGTTATTCTTCAGTCTTCCAAATTCAGGTCAATGAAAACTCCATTCTCAAAATGTCAAAAGCATCCATGACTGCTCTTTTTATCTGACATTTAAAATCTATTTTGTTAGCTAACTCTGTTAGTTTTACCTTCCAACTATAACTGAAATTCAACTACTTCTCACTACCACTGCTACAGCCTTGGTCCAGGACAGCTTCATCCTTCACTCATTTCAGCAGCAGCCTCCTAGTTGATCTTCCTGATCCTACTGCTGCCTTCCTTTATACATGGTTGATTCTTTATAAATTTACAGTCACCAGGGCAATCCTTTTAAAGCTAAGTCAAGTAACTCTTCTGCTCAAAATCGTTTGTGGGAGGGATATCTGTCTCATTGAGAGTTAAAGTCAAAGATTCTGCAAACTACTCCATGATCTGCCACCTCTCAATGCCACCATTCTCCTGTCTTCACCTCTGCCCTGACTGCCACACGCAGATGCACTGGCTTCTTTGCTTATCATCTCAGGTCTATAGCACCAGAAACACCTTCTGCTAGGAATGTTTCCCATGGTTTGCCCACCTCTTCATTCTCTTCCTATCTTTGCTCAAGTATCACCTGAGGCTTTCTCTGATTCCCCTATAAAAATAGCCCATTAGTCTCTTTCTCATCCTGTCTCAGAGTGGTGAGCATGCTCTGACATGTTACTAGTTCATTGTCTATCCACTGCTGCCTGAACTCCTATCTTGACTCCAAATCTCACTAGAACAAGAGTTGTGTTTTATTCAGTAGTTTAGTGTTATCTCCCTCATGCCTGGTACACAGCAAGCTCTCAGTAATTATTTATTAAATGAAAGGGCAGCTCAGACCATGAGACTTGTTTGTTAATACTTTCAATACACTAGGGAAAAATCAGGCATGCTATCTATATGCTTATTTATAACCTACCTGGGATTTTATCATTAACTGATTTTATCTTAACTAATTTTAAAATTGTTTTATTAATAACACAGTAAATTTACAGACAACTATTTGAATCAATCCGTATATGCTATATTTAAAAAATAATCAGACAACCCAAAGAAAAGATAAACGAATTTTCCATCTCTTTAGGATTCTCTATTTGTGACTCAACTTCACCATTTTTTCTCTTAGGTAGTTTTTAATTTGCCTTTTCAGTTTTTGTTGGCACTTATGCTGACCCTGTTAAAATGTATCAGGTCTGATTTTTGCTCTATTTCTTTTACTTCAGTGACATTAAAATTTTTTACAAGCTTGGGAGTCAGAGGAGATGTCAGCTCCCCTCTTTCCTCCCTCCATCACCCCATTCCTCCCTGTCTGAGCTTGATGTCTACACCACCTACTATAATTGTCTTTGCAGAGCACACTAGTGACATATTGACGGCTCAACTCAGGACCCTCTGCCTTGATTTCTCAGTACATTTCACACTTTCAGTTTCTCTTCTTGGTTGTTTTATGGCTTTCCCCCTACTCAGAGGCTGACCTTTCCCCTCTGCTCCATAGCATCTGTTCCTCCCACGCTTTAAGAACCTCTCTAATCCCAGCCTCTCTTGATATCTGTTCCCACAGCACGTGGGAACTGGTGGGCATTTTCATTCGAGTGTTTTGTCATTAAATGTATACAAAAGTAAACTTTCTCATATTCTTCTCCATTAATTTTCCTCTCTGTCTTTTCTTTCTTCAGTGGTGTTCTTAATTTTTCAGGCTTATAGGTTCTAAACCTTGGGTCATTAAAAAAATTTTTTTTCTTCTAGAATTTTTTTTTTACCCAGAGTATTCCAAGCAGTTTTCTTCCTCAAAATGCTGCTGCTCATTTACCAATTCATTTTCATGCTTATGTCCTCAATTAAAACATGCTTATCACCACAAGCTTAAGTGTGAAATATCCTTAAATAGGCTCTTTGACTCAAGATTTTACTCTTTTGGCAGATATAACAAATTATGTTTTATAAAACACTTAATTATTTTATTCTTTCTTCCACTAAACAAGACTGAAATCTTGAGGAACTTCCTAGCCTTATAGATAAAATTTAAACACCTTTGTCTTGAATAACAGGTTTTCTTGACCATTATCATCCTAAAGACATTTCTTTACCCAGTTCACAGATGCAGCCAATTAGATATCTCACTGTCCCCTGAAACTGCCATGTGCTTTTCCACCTTCATGCTTTTATTCTGCTATCCTTCATTTTCTCTGAACTCATCCTTCCTGTCTTTTAAAACCTAGATCAATCTACCTTTGTAAGTCTCATCATCTGATTATATCTCCTTCCTCAGAGTTCTTTTCTAGCCCTTTTTTGCATGAAATTAATTTCAATTTATCAAAGATATCCTTTTATATTTTTCCCAACTAAGTTTTCAGTCTTGTGTATATAGAACTTTTATTGTTTTAAAATTGTTCACTTCCCCAGTAAAGGGCCTTGCCTGTTTAAATTGCCATCTCTGTTTCTGTCTCTCACACACATAAGTGCATACACTTTTAATGATCTCTGCTTATAGTCAACTTTATTAAGATTATCTTATAACTTAGGCAATAACANTCAAAATGTCAAAAGCATCCATGACTGCTCTTTTTATCTGACATTTAAAATCTATTTTGTTAGCTAACTCTGTTAGTTTTACCTTCCAACTATAACTGAAATTCAACTACTTCTCACTACCACTGCTACAGCCTTGGTCCAGGACAGCTTCATCCTTTACTCATTTCAGCAGCAGCCTCCTAGTTGATCTTCCTGATCCTACTGCTGCCTTCCTTTATACATGGTTGATTCTTTATATATTAACAGTCACCAGGGCAATCCTTTTAAAGCTAAGTCAAGTAACTCTTCTGCTCAAAATCGTTTATGGGAGGGATGTCTGTCTCATTGAGAGTTAAAGTCAAAGATTCTGCAAACTACTCCATGATCTGCCACCTCTCAATGCCACCATTCTCCTGTCTTCACCTCTGCCCTGACTGCCACACACGGATGCACTGGCTTCTTTGCTTATCATCTCAGGTCTATAGCACCAGAAACACCTTCTGCTAGGAATGTTTCCCATGGTTTGCCCACCTCTTCATTCTCTTCCTATCTTTGCTCAAGTATCACCTGAGGCTTTCTCTGATTCCCCTATAAAAATAGCCCATTAGTCTCTTTCTCATCCTGTCTCAGAGTGGTGAGCATGCTCTGACATGTTACTAGTTCATTGTCTATCCACCGCTGCCTGAACTCCTATCTTGACTCCAAATCTCACTAGAACAAGAGTTGTGTTTTATTCAGTAGTTTAGTGTTATCTCCCTCATGCCTGGTACACAGCAAGCTCTCAGTAATTATTTATTAAACGAAAGGGCAGCTCAGACCATGAGACTTGTTTGTTAATACTTTCAATACACTAGGGAAAAATCAGGCGTGCTATCTATATGCTTATTTATAACCTACCTGGGATTTTATCATTAACTGATTTTATCTTAACTAATTTTAAAATTGTTTTATTAATAACACAGTAAATTTACAGACAACTATTTGAATCAATCCGTATATGCTATATTTAAAAAATAATCAGACAACCCAAAGAAAAGATAAACGAATTTTCCATCTCTTTAAGATTCTCTATTTGTGACTCAACTTCACCATTTTTTCTCTTAGGTAGTTTTTAATTTGCCTTTTCAGTTTTTGTTGGCACTTATGCTGACCCTGTTAAAATGTATCAGGTCTGATTTTTGCTCTATTTCTTTTACTTCAGTGACATTAAAATTTTTTACAAGCTTGGGAGTCAGAGGAGATGTCAGCTCCCCTCTTTCCTCCCTCCATCACCCCATTCCTCCCTGTCTGAGCTTGATGTCTACACCACCTACTATAATTGTCTTTGCAGAGCACACTAGTGACATATTGACGGCTCAACTCAGGACCCTCTGCCTTGATTTCTCAGTACATTTCACACTTTCAGTTTCTCTTCTTGGTTGTTTTATGGCTTTCCCCCTACTCAGAGGCTGACCTTTCCCCTCTGCTCCATAGCATCTGTTCCTCCCACGCTTTAAGAACCTCTCTAATCCCAGCCTCTCTTGATATCTGTTCCCACAGCACGTGGGAACTGGTGGGCATTTTCATTCGAGTGTTTTGTCATTAAATGTATACAAAAGTAAACTTTCTCATATTCTTCTCCATTAATTTTCCTCTCTGTCTTTTCTTTCTTCAGTGGTGTTCTTAATTTTTCAGGCTTATAGGTTCTAAACCTTGGGTCATTAAAAAAATTTTTTTTCTTCTAGAATTTTTTTTTTACCCAGAGTATTCCAAGCAGTTTTCTTCCTCAAAATGCTGCTGCTCATTTACCAATTCATTTTCATGCTTATGTCCTCAATTAAAACATGCTTATCACCACAAGCTTAAGTGTGAAATATCCTTAAATAGGCTCTTTGACTCAAGATTTTACTCTTTTGGCAGATATAACAAATTATGTTTTATAAAACACTTAATTATTTTATTCTTTCTTCCACTAAACAAGACTGAAATCTTGAGGAACTTCCTAGCCTTATAGATAAAATTTAAACTCCTTTGTCTTGAATAACAGGTTTTCTTGGCCATTATCATCCTAAAGACATTTCTTTCCCCAGTTCACAGATGCAGCCAATTAGATATCTCACTGTCCCCTGAAACTGCCATGTGCTTTTCCACCTTCATGCTTTTATTCTGCTATCCTTCATTTTCTCTGAACTCATCCTTCCTGTCTTTTAAAACCTAGATCAATCTACCTTTGTAAGTCTCATCATCTGATTATATCTCCTTCCTCAGAGTTCTTTTCTAGCCCTTTTTTGCATGAAATTAATTTCAATTTATCAAAGATATCCTTTTATATTTTTCCCAACTAAGTTTTCAGTCTTGTGTATATAGAACTTTTATTGTTTTAAAATTGTTCACTTCCCCAGTAAAGGGCCTTGCCTGTTTAAATTGCCATCTCTGTTTCTGTCTCTCACACACATAAGTGCATACACTTTTAATGATCTCTGCTTATAGTCAACTTTATTAAGATTATCTTATAACTTAGGCAATAACAATGAAGTATTTAAAAAAAAATTTCCAAGCTGATAGCAGAAACAATAACATTATTACTCTAGAGGACTTAGAAAAATGCATAAAATTATGAAAAATAATTTAGATCCTTATGTAAGATTTGTTTGAAATATTTTTCTTTACTGAAACATACACATATATAGTTATTATTAATATCCATAATCTTGCCTCCTTTTTTAATGTGGTATCATGAACACTTTTTCATGGCAATGAATACACTTTTAATCTTTCCTAAATCCTTGTTGGTTGCTGTGTAAAATAGGCTTCCTATCACTAAGCTCAAGGCAATCTTTGAATACAGGAAGTCCTGGGTGATTTCACTGTGAACATATACAGAAAAGGTGTGTATTTTTTTTTTCATTACTATTTCATACTAGCAGTCATCGGTCCCTCTTCCTTTAGTGAAAGGATACTTAGAGATCAGGAAATATTAGATGAATTACTGGGACCTGGCTTCTCCTTAGTGAAATACTTTTCAGAGTAAAACAATGAGTGATGAGGGTTGTGGAAACCAAATCTCATGTTCTTCTTGTTCAGTTGCTCAGTTGTGTCCAACTATTTGTGATCCCATGGACTGCAGCACACCAGAGGTTCCTTTCCTTCATCATCTTCTGGAGGTTGCTCAAACTTATGTCCATTGAGTCAGTGATGTCATCTAACCATCTCATCCTGTCGTCCCCTTCTGCTTTTGCCTTCAATCTTTCCCAGTATCAGGGTCTTTTCTAATCAATAGGCTCTACAGGAGACCCAGATAACCACGATGGAATGATCACTCACCTACAGCCAGACATCCAGGAATGCAAAGTCAAGTGGGCCTTAGGAAGCATCACTATGAACAAAGTTAGTGGAGGTGATGGAATTCCAGTTGAGCTACTTCAAATCCTAAAAGATGGTCCTGTTAAAGTGCTGCACTCAATATTCCAGCAAATTTGGAAAACTCAGCAGTGGCCAAAGAACTGGAAAAGGTCAGTTTTCATTCCAATCCCAAAGAAAGGCAATGCCAGAGAATGCTGAAACTACCGCACAATTGCACTCATCTCACACGNTCAATATTCCAGCAAATTTGGAAAACTCAGCAGTGGCCAAAGAACTGGAAAAGGTAAGTTTTTATTCCAATCCCAAAGAAAGGCAATGCCAGAGAATGCTCAGACTACCGCACAATTGCACTCATCTCACACGCTAGCAAAGTAATGCTCAAAATTCTCCAAGCCAGGTTTCAACACTAGTCAGTTTTAGAAAAGGCAGAGAAACCAGAGATCAAATTGCCAACATCTGTTGGATCACTGAAAAAGCAAGAGAGTTCCAGAAAAACATATATTTCTGCTTTATTGACTATGCCAAACCTTTGACTGTGTGGCTCACAATAAACTGTGGAAAATTCTTCAGGAGATGCAAATACCAGACCACCTGACCTGCCTCTTGAAAAACCTGTATGTAGGTC
Organism: Raphicerus campestris; assembly: GCA_006410735.1. Classification (NCBI taxonomy): domain Eukaryota; kingdom Metazoa; phylum Chordata; class Mammalia; order Artiodactyla; family Bovidae; genus Raphicerus; species Raphicerus campestris. Next base: position 82,776 of record SJYW01021179.1, on the reverse strand, counting down.
AGGAAGCAACAGTTAGAACAAGACATGAAACGACAGACTGGTTACAAATCAGGAAAGGTGTACATCAAGGCTATATATTGTACCCTGCTTATTTAACTTCTATGCAGAGTACATCATGAGAAACGCTGGGCTGGATGAAGCACAAGCTGGAGTCAAGATTGCTGGGAGAAATATCAGTCACCTCAGATATGCAGATGACACCACCCTTATGGCAGAAAGTGAAGAATAACTAAAGAGCCTCTTGATGAAAGTGAAAGAGAGTGAAAAAGTTGGCTTAAAGCTCAACATTCAGAAAACGAAGATCATGGTATCTGGTCCCATCACTTCATGGTAAATAGATGGAGAAACAATGGAAAAAGTGGACATTTCATTTTGGGGGGCTCCAAAATCACTGCAGATAGTGACTGCAGCTACAGAATTAAAAGACGCTTGCTCCTTGGAAGGAAAGTTATGACAAACAGATAACATATTAAAAAGAAGAGACACTTACTTTGCCAACAAAGGTCCATCTAGTCAAAGCTATGGCTTTTCCAGTAGTCATGCATGGATGTGAGAGTTGGATCATAAAGAACACTGAGCGCCAAAGAATTGATACTTTTGAACTGTGGTGTTGGAGAAGACTCCTGAGAGTCCCTTGGACTTCATGGAGATCCAACCAATCGATCATAAAGGAAATAAATCCTGAGTATTTATTGAAAGGACTGATGTTGAAGCTGATATTGCAATACTTTGGCCATCTGATGTGAAGGACTGACTCACTGCAAAAGACCCTGATGCTTGCAAAGATTGAAGGCAGCAGAAGAAGGGGAAGACAGAGGATTAAATGGTTGGATGGCATCACCAACTCAATGGACATGAGTTTGAGTAAGCTCAAGGAGTTGGTGATGGACAGGGGAGCCTGGTGTGCTACAGTCCCTGGGATAGCAAAGACTCAAACATGACTTAGTGGCTGGACTGAACTGAACTGAACATGTTAGGAGGTCGAAGTATTGGAGCTTTAGCATCAGTATCAATCCTTCCAATGAATATTCAGGATTGATTTCCTTTAGGATTGACTGGTTGAATCTCCTTGCAGTCCAAGGGATTCTCAGAAGTCTTCTCTAACACCACAGTTCAAAAGCATCAATTTTTCTGCACTCAGCCTTCTTTATGGTCCAACTCTCACATCCATACATGACTACTGGAAAAGCCATAGCTTTGACTAGATGGACCTTTGTTGGCAAAGTAATGTCTCTGCTTTTAAAACACTCTCTAGGTTTGTCATAGCTTTTCTTACAAGGAGCAAGCATCTTTTAATTTCATGTCTGCAGTTACCACACAAGTTGAAAAAATTGAGGATGTTCAGCTTGGAGAGAAATTATGGAAAGAGCCATCAGGATTACATTTCAACATTGGAAGAGCAGGTGTATGGAACATTTGTGATTTGCTCTGTCTACTTCTAGAGGAGATATATGAGACCAACATGAACACATATTTCAATTGAACAAAGACAAGACATAGCTACTAAAACTTCTCTAGCAAATAAACTAAGGAAAAGGCCTGGATGGCAAGTGTCTTTGCCCTGTATATACACTGAAGACATATTGCATTGGGAATTCCAGGGTCTCCTAGGTGAACTGATCCCAAATTTGATCCCCAAACCCTTTTTGGAGTTAGAGGTATGATTCTAGAGTTACTTTTTCTCATCCCCCTACCTACCCACTCAAATAAAGTCTCATTTGGCCACTAAAAGAGCAAAAATCTGGCTTTGGATTATCCCAGGCATATTCTTGAAGTTACTTCATAATTCATTTTAAATAATTCTCCAATATCCTTAATTATAACTATTATCCTGGGTATTNCACTCAAATAAAGTCTCATTTGGCCACTAAAAGAGCAAAAATCTGGCTTTGGATTATCCCAGGCATATTCTTGAAGTTACTTCATAATTCATTTTAAATAATTCTCCAATATCCTTAATTATAACTATTATCCTGGGTATTTCTCTCTTTAGAAAAGAGAGTTTAACAATCATCCTTCATAGATGACGATGTTGATCCAAATGAATACAGTTATGGTGGAACAGGTGATACTCTGCAGTGACAAAGACTGTGAGCTCTGAAGTCCAAATCTGCNCAATAGTTTGAGCATTCTCTGTACATTTTCCAATTCTCTGTGTTTATGCATATGTTAGATAGGTTGGTTGTTTCTCAATCTTGGAGAAGTAGACATATTGATATCTTATGGGGCCCAGTGGCATGCTCTCCTCTGGTTACCAGAGCCATGTATGTGTTAGAGATGCCCCCTAGATGAGCTGTGTATGTCCTTATGTTGTGGTGGTGCTGGTTCCTGGTTCAGTCGTCTATGAGGTGTGCCTCATGTGGTAACTGTGGGCCCACTGGAGGGAGAGATTTCCCACATATGTAGATTTCCTGCATGGCCAAGAGGGGCACAGGTCTAGTTCTGACCAACTAGTGGGTGCGACCAAGTCCCTATGTGGCTGTCTGTGCAGAAGAAGGAGACACTAGTGGGCAGATAACCTCTTGTTGTCAGTAGGCTAAAGAGAGGATTCCAAACTAGTGTTTACCATTGCTGGTGTTATTGCATTATTGGAGTAGAATGAGCTTTCAAAAAACGCTGCTGCAGTGTATCTGTCCCCAGGGAGGCATCTCAGTTGCCCTAGATCTACTCAGACTCGATTTTCTGTGTTTAGTTTGCATTTACTTAAGCTATATTTCCTACATTGCCCTCTGACCCCACCAATCAATAGCCTATTATTTTTCTGCAATTCACAGGCTACAGAGTAGGCCTCAGTATAACAAATTGGCACACAGTATGGCTGGCAGAGGAAGCAGAATCTAGTACTTCTCCCACCATTATCTGTATCCAGTCTGTGTTCTCTGAGCAAGCCTCATTGTATCAGTGAATGTCCTCAAGTGGGAGGTGTCAGCCATATTGTATCTAGGTGGGTGAGGAAAAGAGATGCATTACCACTGATTGCCTTACAGATTTAATGACACGTTCAAAAGAGCATGCCTCTCACTGCATACTTGTTTGTTGTGTGTCAGAAGCTACAAGTTCAAATAGAGTTCTACAGTGAACTTTGCGGTGGTTTAGTTGCTAAATTGTGTCCAACTCTTGTGACCTCATGGGCTATAGCCTGGCAGGCTCTTCTGCCCATGGGATTTCCCAGGCAAGAATACTGAAGCAGGTTGCAGTTTCCTTCTCCAAGGAGTCTTCTGTATGCAGAGATTAAACACACATCTCCTGCATTGCAGGTGAATTCTTTACCACTGAACCATGAGGGATTCCCTACAACCTCAAAACTCAAAACTCATCCACAATTACAGTGATAGAAAAAAAAAATCAGAGACAAAAGATAAACATGACAGGACATTGGACAACAGGAATTAATCATGATTGTGTCAGATAATCAGGATTTGTAGCCATGGTAGACATAAGTGATTTTATTGATGCAACACTCTTATTCCCCTTTTGTTCCTATTATCCCACTTCTCCACTTCTCCTAAATGCTTTTTCATTTTAAGTGANACAAAAGATAAACATGACAGGACATTGGGACAATAGGAATTAATCATGATTGTGTCAGATAATCAGGATTTGAAGCCATGGTAGACATAAGTGATTTTATTGATGCAACACTCTTATTCCTCTTTTGTTCCTATTATCCCACTTCTCCACTTCTCCTAAATGCTTTTTCATTTTAAGTGGAATGACTTAGCTCCTTTCTTTTCCTTAGGTTTTCATGAGCAAACCCGGATTCTTCTCATTTTAATAATTAAGAGCTTTGCTTTACAGGTTTTATGATAGATTTAAATTAGCCTTTAAAAGAATATTTTTACTCAAGAGTTTGTCATGTGATTGAAAAATCACTCTAAAAATAGAAATACATTGGAATTTTTACATGTTTATTACAAGTAGTTTTATAAATTTCTCAAAGAAGATAGAGTTAGTAGTAAAAATGAAAGTGGGAGAGATTAGAGAGGTATAAATTCTTCAATGACTGAAAATCATATTTTAGAGTTGGCTCCACCTCAGAAAAAGCTAGGTTCACGAAACTGTATTAATTCATTCTTATACTTTTGGGGGTTTATATATTTTAGTATATCATTTCTCTAACTAGATTGTAAATTCTTTGAGGGTTTTTAATCATGTTAGTATTACTCCAAGAATTTTGTTTAATTTGTGTATTCACTTAGTTCCTATGTTTATTGACTAAACAGTCAATAAATTCTCACTGTTTTTGTCTGTAAACAGACTCTATTTGTCATTTTTCATTGAATTTTCATCATCTTTGAGTACCAGTCAGCAAGCAGGGAAGTGAACCAGAAGCTTAGGTCTTGAGCAGCAAGAACGTGCCAAGTAGGAAACAATGCTTTTACAATAGTGTAAATAATATTGATTAGCCTCATTTTCCACAGCAACTCAACTTTTTTTATTGTTAGAATTTAGAACAGTGATATGCACAATCTTGACTTTAAAGGAACTTTTCACAAACGTGCACACCATTGTAACCACTAAGATGAAGATGTAGATTGTTTCTAGCACTCAGACGCTCCCTTTCTTAGCAGTCAATGTGTGCATGTGTGAGTGCTAAGTCGCTTCAGTCGTGTCCAACTTTGTGCGACTCTATGGACTGTAGACTGCCAGGCTTCTCCATCCATGGGATTCTCCAGGCAAGAATACTGGAGTGTGTTGCCATGCCCTCCTCCAGGGAATCTTTCCAACCAAGGATTCAACCTGTTTCTCTTCTTTCCCCCACATTGGCAGGTGGGTTCTGTACTATTAGTGCCACCTGGGAAGCCCAGTTACTCAGTCATTTCTGACTCTTTGAGACTCCATGGACTGCAGTAAGCCAGGCTTCCTTGTCCCTCACCAACTCCCAAAACTTACTCAAACTCATGTCCATTGAGTTGGTGATCTAACCATCTCATCCTCTGTCATCCCCTTCTCCTTCTGCCTTCAGTCTTTCCCAGCATCAGGGTCTTTTCCAGTGAGTCAGTTCTTCACATCAAGTGGCCAAAGTATTGGAGCTTCAGCTTTAGCATCAGTCCTTCCAGTGAATATTCAGGACTGATTTCCTTTAGGATGGACTGGTTTGATCTCTTTGCAATCCAAAGGACTCTCAAGAGTCTTCTCCAACACTAAAGTTCAAAAGCATCAATTCCTTGAAGTGTTTATTCAAATCCTTTACTCATTTTATATTGGTTCATTTTTAAAATTATTTTTTAGTTTTTTTTTTAAATACTTTATTCTATTTTTTAGTTATTTATATACTTTGGATAAAAGTCTTTGCTAAGTATATGTATTGCAAATATATTCTCCTACTCTGTGGCTTGGCTTTACATTTTCTTAGTGGTATCTTTAAAAAAGCACAAGTTCTTGCTTTCAATACACTCTAATATCAATTACTAATATTTTCTCCAAAGAGATGTATGTATCTTAAGGAATATTTGCTTACCAAAATTTATGATGATATTCTATTTTCATTCAAAATGTTTGCTTTTCCTTTCACATTTAGATATTAAATCTACTTGAAATCTATTTACTGTATGGTTTGAAGTAGAGGTCAAGATCTGTTATTTTTCATAAGGATACCCAAATTATGGAAGAGACTATTCATTCCCCAAGTACTTTAGTGTCATCTTTGTAATAAACTAGTTGATTATTTATATAAATGTCTTTTCCTACATTATTTTGGTTCATTGATGTATTTGTTTTTCTTCTTGCCAATCTTTTTGTCTTAATTACTACAGGTGTCATTAGGTGTTGATATTTGGTGGTGTGATATCTATCATTTGTATGTTCAGTGGAGAAGCACTTTTAATTTCCTTAAAGAACTTTTTCTTTGCATTTGCAACTTGGCTAACAGTTTGGCATGAAAGTTTTCAGCCTGTATTGGTTTTAAGCATGCCTTCCTCACTAAGTTTCATCATCTGTAGCTTTTGATTTAAAGTGAGAGACATGTACTTTTCCTTTCATTTGGACACTTAGAGGCTATTATAAATTGCTAATTGGCCCAATTTCAATATAGAGAGAAAGAAACAAGGAAGCGTTGTTTTAAATTTATTTTGGTTTATTTTAGTCAACTATCTCCACAAAATGATTATGACTTGCTGAAGGTTCAAATGATGGTCAGAATTTTTAGCAATAAAACTTTAAAGTTAAGGCATGTGCATTTTTTAAAGACACTACTATTGCATACTTAATGTAATACAGTATAGTGTAAATGTAACTGATATATGCAATAGAAAACCAAAATGTTTGTGTGACTTGGTTTATTGAGATATTTGCTTTATTGAATTTATCTGGAACCAATTCCACAGCATCTCTGAAATATGCTTGTATTAAATTTTACAATACAAGAACATGACATAGTCCTCCATTATTTAAGTTTCCTTATATTTCTCTTACCAATGTTTTATAGCTTTCAGAGTAGAAGACATAATTTTTATTAGATTTATTCCTCCGTATTTGATACCAATTGATTATTTCTCAATAAATGTCTATAAGAACCTAAGTGTTTTTTTTTCTGAGATATAAAACATTTTTAAAAAATGTTAATCCTATATTCAACAGCCTGATTGAATTCCTTTTTGTGTGTGTACTTAAGTTACTCAGTCATGTCTGACTCTTTGCGACCCCATGGACTGTAGCCTGCCAGGCTCCTCTGTCCGTGGCGATACTCCAGGTTTCCATGCCCTCCTCCAGGGGATCTTATCAACCCAGGGATAATCATTTACTGTAGATTCTTTTGAAACAATTGAAAACAATCTAAATATCAATTAATGGATAGATAAACAAAATGTGGCATATACCTACAATGGAATAGTATTTAGCCTTAAAATGAAATGAAATTCTGATACATGCTACAACATGGATGACCAAGTAAAACAAATCAGACATAAAAGGACAAATATTATATGATTCCTTTTNAAACAAAATGTGGCATATACCTACAATGGAATAGTATTTAGCCTTAAAATGAAATGAAATTCTGATACATGCTACAACATGGATGACCAAGTAAAACAAATCAGACATAAAAGGACAAATATTATATGATTCCTTTTACATGTCAAATCCATAAAGACAGAAAATAGAGTAGTCGTTCAATACTAATTTGTTAATCATTTAAAAGAATCTGTAGTAAATGATTGGACTTTCCTTGTGGCTCAGCTGGTAAAGAATTGCCTGCAATGTGAGAGACCTGGCTTCAATCCCTGGGTTGGGAAGATCCCTTGGAGAAAGGAAAGGCTATCCATTCCAGTATTCTGGCCTGCAGAATTCCACGGACTGTTGCAAAGAATGGGGTCCATGGGGACACGAAGAATCAGACACATAAATGATTAGCATTAAAAAGGAATTCAATCAGATTATTGAATATAAAAATTATTTATTTTCTTTTGTTATTTGTTCTTTTGGTGTCTTCATTTTTTTAAGGATAGCTTGTGTTTCCCTGGTAGCTCAGCTAGTAAGGAATCCACCTGCAATGCAGGAGACCTCAGTTCGATTCCTGGGTTGGGAAGATTTGCGGGAGAAGGGATAGGCTACCCACTCCAGTACTCTTGGGCTTCCCTGATGGCTCAGTTGGTAAAGAATCCACCTGCAGTGTGGGAAAACTGGGTTTGATCCCTGGGTTGAGAAGATCCCTTGGAGAAGAGAATGGCTCACTCCAGTATTCTGGCCTGGAGAATTCCATGGACTGTATAATCCATTGTGTCTCAAAAAAAGTTGGACATGATTGAGCGACTTTCATTCACTCACTTGAGTATAGAATTCCAGATTACTGACTATAAAAAATTATTTATTTATTTTCTTTTGTTATTTGTGCTTTTGTCATCTTCACTTTTATTTGGATAGGTTAATTGAATATAGCACTCCAGATTGGCATTTTCTTATAGCACTTTACAGACACAATTTCATTGTTTTCATGTTTTTATAATTTCTAGTGAAAATTTGTCTATCAAATTATTGCCTCTTTGAAGGTAATTTTCTTTTCTTGGCTGACTGTAAAATATTATTTTTNGGAAAGAATCAAGTGAAAATAGGAAAATAAAGAGCATTTACATGACCCACTATTCCCTGAGGAAAAGCAGACCATGCTCCGTGTAGGGGGGCTGCAAGAAAAAGCAGCTGCTCAGTAAGCTTTGAATTGAAACAGTCCTGACTTTGAACACTAGCTCTATGATATCCTAACGGTCAATCTCTGAGCAAGTTACTTATCTAAGTTATCATTTTTCTCACCTATAAAATAAGGCAATGATGCACATTTCTATTCATCCCATAGGAAATAAATAAAAGACCTGAAAAATTACAGTATTGAGAAGGTTCTGTGGGTGACTTGAGATGCCTGGGGAATAAAGGAATATAAAGGAATGTGAAGAAAAGGATCTGTGATACACAGCTACTGTTTTCCACTTTGGCTGGGTCTAGTACCTACTATCTTAGAAGGCAATGACACTCCACTCCAGTACTCCTGCCTGGAAAATCTCATGGGCGGAGGAGCCTGATAGGCTGCAGTCCATGAGGTCGCTAAGAGTTGGACACGACTGAGCAACTTTACTTTGACTTTTCACTTTAATGCACTGGAGAAGAAAATGACAACCCACTCCAGTGTTCTTGCCTGGAGAATCCCAGGGATGGGGGAGCCNGCTGCAGTCCATGAGGTCGCTAAGAGTTGGACACGACTGAGCAACTTTACTTTGACTTTTCACTTTAATGCACTGGAGAAGAAAATGACAACCCACTCCAGTGTTCTTGCCTGGAGAATCCCAGGGATGGGGGAGCCTAGTAGGGTGCTGTCTATGGGGCCGCACAGAGCTGGACATGACTGAAGCGACTTAGCAGCAGCAGCAGCAGCAGCAGCACCTACTATAGTGTTTCTGTCTGCTTTCATTTTCAGGCAAAAGTCAACTCTATTTGTGAGAGCAAGAGACCACAGAAACACTTTCTGCTGAATGGATAAATCTTCTCTTTCACATGTTGTTTTGGGAATAAACAAACAACTTGGCTTCACCCTGGAGAAGAAAATGGCAACCCATTCCAGTACTCTTGCCTAGAAAATCCCATGGACTGAAGAGCCTGGTAGGCTACAGTCCATGTGGTCGCAGAGTCGGACACGACTGAGTGACTTCACTTCACTTCGCTTGGCTTCACCCAGGCCAATGAGAGTGTCTGGTTTTCACTTCAGACCATGAAACAGCCTTGGAGAAAAATTCAGACCCTTGATTGTGAAATGGAGAAGTAAACAGAATTAGAAACGATGAGTCAAGTAATGACTTCAAATGTAACCTAAACTAGTCTGAATGAGATAATTCTCACTTTGCAAACATTTCTCCATCAGGATTTTTGGCTATCATTTACTGAGTCTCCACTTCCTGCTGAATTTTGTGTCAAACATGGAATCCTAAAATGCAGAGTGCTTTCTCTTAAGGATTTTACATTCTAACTGGAAAAACACATTATGCCACCTTGTTTTGCTTCTCTCTTTTATGTCTATGTTCCAAGGGTCAATGTGTTCAGATTCTAGAAACATGTAGCTTTTAGAGTAGAGAATAAAGAGATTTTCAGAACTGAGAATGTTCATTGAGGAGGTTTCAGTAAAGTTGGATGAGAAAAAAATAGAAAAATGTGCAGCTTCTCAGGATGAAAATAGTATAGATAATGTCATAGCATTTTTTTTTTGCCCAAAATAGTGGTAAAAATCATTAAAGTAGTGATGGAAGTTTTTAAGATTTTTTTTTCTTTTTTTGCTATGGACTATTTTTAAGGTTCTTATTGAATTTACTACAATATTGTTTCTGTTTTATGGTGGGTTTTTTGGCCACAAGGCATGTGTGGTCTTAGCTGGTCTTAGCTCCCTGACCAGGGATTGAACCCTCACCCCTTGTATTAGAAGGTGACGCCTTAACCACTGGACTGCCAGGGAAGACCCTTTCTCTCAGTTTTACTTCTAGAAATTACATTTTTGTTTGCCATCACCTACCATAGACAAGTTTTGTAAAGTGGTACTTCTTTTAGATTAAAAAAATGAAGAATAAGCTTTTAAGATTTTATATTTATTTCTGTTTTCCAAACAAAATAGCATTTTCTTTATGTTTATCTTTAACATATTTAAGGCATACCAAGAAGTATTGAAAAAGATATCATAGAAAACTCTGTACCACAATTCAAATCTATTATCTTTTGCCATGTTTTTCTTTATATCACTTTTTGGTTTTGCTTTTTAACAACTTTTTTGAGTTATAATTGACATATATTATGTATAACTGTGCACATTTAAAATGTATCACTTGTTAAGTTGGCATACAAAGAGACCAATGAATACCCTACCACTATCAAGAGAGTGAACATTTCCATCACATGAATGTATCAGTTTTTAAAGAGGTGAAATTACCCCAATGCATTTCAAGCTCCAGTTCTCATTTCTCTCTTTACAGAGATCCTCACTAACTTGAAGTATGTGGTTGCCTTTTTTTTACCCTATTAGGTATTCATAAATGATCTACACGAATTGTTTTCTCCCCCCACAACATGATGCTTGTTGATATACCTCTGGTTACCCATATATACTCATTTATTTATTTACTTAAGGATTCTATTGATAAACAAGACAAATTTGAAGTCCAGGTTAAGATTTTGCATTATATCATGGCTGCCTTCTAAGGTGGTCAAAAATATAATTTCAAATACATCAATAGTTAATAATATATAGTAGAAATATGGATGCTTTTTATTTTGTTTTTTTTTTTTGTATCTCTTCAAATGTCTAAATTCTATGTAATTAATATGTGCTATTTTTGTAATAATCAAAAGTAAAATATCAAGTGGAATAATTGGGGAGCTTTACTATAAAACCATGCGGTTAACATATTTATAGGAAAGCATAAGCATGAAAAAAATGATTCTCAAATTATGTATGCACAGTTGAGACACAAGTAAGAGTTGACAGTTTTGAAGATGTAGATATTTTCTTGCAGTTTTTGAAGTTGTGTATATTTCAGAGAATATTCAGTGGGATTCCTGCAATACAGCCAAAGCAATCTCATTAGATTTTTATGGGAGATTACTGATAGGTGGTAGTGGATATACTGTGTCATTTTTCTCTAGGCAGATCATTATATCTATTCATTCAGTGAATGAAAAGGCTCATTTCATCCACAAGAGAGCTGATGAAGTTCATGGAGCCAATTTCCTCTACTTTTTTTCCAAGTTGAGAATATTTATCTACCTAAACTTTTTTACTTTTCTTTATCTGACTCATTTCTCATTGATTGCTCCTTTCTAAGCACTCCCAAGAAAAATTATTAAATAATTTCCTGAGTTTAGTTTAAATAACTCAACTAAAAATGTGAGAAACAAAATATTTCCCAATATTTTTCCTTATTCTTGAAAAATATTGAGTTGTATAATTCTGAAATATCTGTCTTAGAGGAAATTCAGGATGCATGATATTGTGGGCAAATTTCCCTGCTCTATTGCTGAAGTTTTTTTCTTTCTTTTATACATTTATTTAACTGAAGATTGTAATACTTTTGCTACTTACCACAATGTGGAGAAGGAAATGGCAACCCAGTCCAGTACTCTTGCCTGCAGAATGCCTTGGACAGAGGAGCCTATAGTCCATGGGGTCGCAGTCAGACACGACTGAGTGACTCACACACACACACTCACACACAGACACAATATGGTATTGTGAAGACTGAATGTGATATCCCTGAAGGATTGTGCTTGTGTTGGTTGTCTGTGGCAAATACCACTGTGGATGAATGAATTCATTCTTCTCTTTTAAAGTTACTCAAGTTAATATTAACCACTTTAAAGGATGTATAATTTTGACTTAGATAATAGGAATAGGTTTATTTAGACATCCAAATTCAATATTGTATCTCCTTGTATTTGAAATGTTTCTTTTTCCCATCTATTTATTTACCTTATGCATTATTCATCCTTAAAGCATGCATACAAATATCATCTTACTTGTGGCAAATGTATAACCATTTTGCCCTCACCCAGAATTGCATGACATTTACATACTAATAATCCAATTATTTGTAAAGTGTGTATGAAATATAGGAATACTATGAACTGTAATCAAGTAACATTAAGTAGTGAAAATTGCCTTACTGAATAGGAGCAAATTTTTTAAATGCCCCATTCCATAGAAGGATTTCCCTGATGGCTCAGTTGGTAAAGAATCTGCCTGGAATGTGGGAGACCTTGGTTTAATTTCTGGGTCAGGAAGAACTGCTGGAGAAGGGATAGGCTACTCACTCCAGTTTTCTTCAGCTTCCCCTGTGGCTCAGTTGGTAAAGAGTCTGTCTGCAATGAGGGAGACCTGGGTTGTGAAGATCCCCTAGAGAAGGGAAAGGCTACCACTCCAATACTCTGGCCTGGAGAATTCCATGAACTGTATAGTTCATGGGGTCGCAAAGAGTCGGAATGACTGAGCAACTTTCACTTTCATTCCATAGAAGCATTTTGTATATGTTCTTGGGAGTGAGTAAATAACAAATACCTCAAGTTCAGAAGTCTGAAAATACTGATTGTAAGAAGTGCACACATGTGTTATTGATAAATGTGTGACCTAGTGTAAATGATCATTGAATACTACTAATGTTGACTAGTCTACAAATGGGAAGTTTAATCAAGTGATAGCATTGTAGTCTGAAAATACACATCTTGTCTTGTTTTTCAAAAAATAATACTAACAATGAAGTTAGAATAGTGGAGTAGTAATGTATCCAAAATATCTTCTATGATAATCTATTTTTGAAAGTACTAACAAAATATGGAAAAAATCTTGAGGATTAGTATCTTTTTAAACTATGGGTAAATCATTGACATTGTTCACTGTGAATTTCAAAATTATTTCAAAACATTTTTGTCTTTTTTAGTTCATAATTATTGAAAATTATTTGTTGTAGCATCAAATGTGTTGCCAGATCTATTCTCTAGTCTTATTGTGTCATGTACCATCATTACATGTTTTACCCTTAAGATGCTGCTTATAAAGAGAGAATTTGGAGACATTATAGCCATATAACTTCTATAATGTGGGTGATTGTATACATTATACTTTTCAATAGCACTTCTGCTTGATGACAGAACACTCAGAATCCTAAAGTCAACTGCCATTTATTGTAGTTTCTAAAGCTATCTTTACCTGTGTTACACTAAATTAGCTGCTATTATCATCATGATACAGATAAGGAAACAATTCAAGGAGAGAAAATAGCTTGTCCAAAGTCGCTTATCATGTAAGCAGTGGAGACAAAACACAAATACTGTTGTTCTGGTTTCACTATCTTTGTCCTTTTGCCTTCAACATGCTCTCTTTCAATAAGGAATTATGAGAGATGAGACAGGGAAGGAATAGTGATGCGAACAAAGACAGTACTGTGATAGAAAAGCAACCACTCATTCCAACAACTTGACTTTGGTCCAGATAAGCTCATGAAATAATTAAGAGAATGACAAATAGACCAGACAATTTCAATGGGAGAGTAACATCTGTTGTGCTCTCAGAGGCTGTAAGTGGGGCCGTGGAGACCTGAGCACTAGGACCTTTTGTCATCTGCCCTATTTTGTGCTTGTCTCACATAAAAGTTTGAAAAGGAGTACAATGTACCAAGAGGAGCCAAGACAAGTGAAAAAGCAGATCTCAGCAAAGATGATTATTAAGACCCAGGCATTATCACTGGTTTGAAGGGCTAAAACAAAAGAATTCTATAGTTTAGTTCTGTTACAAGGACGAGCCAGATGACTAGTTTATCAACCACTAATATTGCTGAAGCTGAAACTCCAGTACTTTGGCCACCTCATGCGAAGAGTTGACTCATTGGAAAAGACTCTGATGCTGGGAGGGATTGGGGACAGAAGGAGAAGGGGACAACAGAGGATAAGATGGCTGGATGACATCACTGACTCGATGGACATGAGTCTGAGTGACTCCAGGAGTTGGTGATAGACAGGGAGGCCTGGCATGCTGTGATTCATGGGGTTGCAAAGAGTCGGACATGACTGAGCGACTGAACTGAACTGAATATTCCCTGTGAATAAGAAAAATGAAGAGATAATTTTAAATGCAAATGTGAAATGGCAGAATATGCTGAAAAGAGTGGAAAGGAAAAATAGAGGAGAGGTCAAGAAAATAACATTGGTTGGCCATTCCTTATCTGTGACATTATCTTATATTATTCTTATTATTGTAGGTATCAAGGGTGTAATATTCACGTGTATAAAATTAAAGTTCAGAAAGGGATTTCCCAGGTGGCCCTAGTGGTAAACAACATGCCTGCCAGTGCAGGAGATGTAAGGGACACGGGTTCAACTCCTGGGTCAGGAAGATCCCCTGGAGGAAGGCATGGCAACCCACTCCAGTATTCTTACCTGGAGAATCCCATGGACTGAGAAACCTGGTGGGCTACAGCCCATGAGGTTCAAAGAGTTGGACACAAATGAAGGGACTTAGCATGCATGCACACAAAGTTTAGAAAAGTCAGAGAAACAGTTTGTCAGCCGTAAAACTAGGGCATCGACCCAGATTTCTAGATTCATATTACATTTCTTTTTACAAAGGCAGTGTGGGAATAAGCTCCAATAATATCTCTTCATTAAAATGAAGAACTAATGATAAGATGGTACAGAGTGAGGGGGCTCATGATATCACTCTGGTTAGTAGAGAAGCACTGACTTTTCAAAATGGAGTCTTCAGACAGATACTTGGAAAGATAGCTACCTGAGTCAACTGGCCTGCAAGTGCCAAAACTTTTTATAGAATCCTTGTGGTCTCCTATAGAAGAGTTCCCTAAAGAGTTTAACCCCAACTCTTGAAGCTTGGGGTTAAACATTGTCTTGGTTGAAGATGTAACCTTACTTTTTAGAATCTTTTTATAAGAGAGAGAAACAAAATGAATTTTACTGTTGATTTATTATTTGGGAAAGGAGGAGGAGCTGTCCATGGTAGTGGATAAATAAGTGTCTCTTTACCAGCAGGTTCTTCACCCTGGGTTATAGGAGTCCAGGGATCCAGCAAGTCAAGGTTAAAACAGATGAGAAGAAATCAGGATGGGTGGACCAGGATGGATAGAGGCATCTGAAGTTCCAAACAGCTAGGGTAGTTTTATGGATTTCTATCACCTTGAATTATATCATCTAGATATTGTTGTTTACTAGAGAAAAAATTTAACAATTTCTTCCTAAAGAATTTTCCAGTATGAAAATGAAAAAAAAATTTGTAAGGCTTCTGAAAATAAATGGCATTGATGGTTCTCTATTTAACTTCTGCTGCTTATTTCAAGAGGCATCCAGATGCCTTCCTTAATTGGATCCAGTTAAGGTAACTCTGATGGAAAATTCAGTATATTGGCCATAATTATTGAATTAGTGAGTCACAGACATGATTAGAAAGACATTAACACAGCCACTTGACTCTTGTTAAGGTTCTAATTTATTCTGATTATTGCAATTGCCCCAATTAAATTAGCAATGTCCACCTCAAACTTAACATTCCCTAACAATATTAAAGTAACTTTTATTTACCCCAAAAGTATTCTTGTTAATGTTGAACAAAGAAAACAATCTCTATCTCTTAAAAATATGTGTGTAAAAAGTGGCATTCTTTTTTTTTCTGGTAAGAATTTAGTGCCCTAATATAGAATTCTTCCTGATATAAAAGAAATCATATCATAATCCCAGAAGAGGAAAGTTGGAGGTGACCCTACAACTCCGTCTCAGCCAACAGCACTTTACTGTCTTAATCCCCTTTAAACTTAACTCAATCCCCTAAACTCAATCCCCTTCGAACACTTCCCCTGAAGTGAACTCTTGTGGAAGTCCATCTAATCCTTGGGAAGATTTAATGATAGAAAATTGTTTCTCATGATACATTCACGCATTCTTTTAGCAAATACTTATTTGAACCTATTTTTTGCCAAGGATTGCACCACAGCAATGTGTATATAGTGGTAAATGAAAAGCCCTCTACCCTGAGGGAAATTAAAACAAAAGCTGAAACATCTGAAATATTTTTCACCCATTAATCCTTTGCCTGTCCTGTAGGCTATAAACACAGATCCTCAAGAAGTTAAAGATCACTATTACATGCCTATAAATTCTTTTCTTCTCCTAGATAAATACTCATTGTTTTGGAATTAAAAAAAAAAAAAGAATTCCTCACATGAGATGATTTCAAGTCCTTTCTCCATCCTGTAATTGTTTTTGAACAAATTTTAATTTTTTTCTACTTTCCTTTGAAGTATTATGCTCAGCATTAAATGTGATTCACCAGGGAAATGTTTAGTTTTGCTCATATATTCCCTAAAAGAACTTTGGAAAAGTACCTACTCCTTTGAACATTTTAAAGTAGGCATTTGAAACTTTTTCATCATAAGTATAAATAGTTGCAGTAGATGTAATTTCCAGTATACTAGAGGCATTGATTTTAAAGATATAATGTTACATCATTCTTTTTAATGTATCCAAAGGAATGCAAACATCAAGGTGATTTAATACCCACCATTATCCATTTTGAAAATACACACATATATTTGAATTTTGTTGATGATTTAGGCTCACTCTTATTTCTCCTTGAAGTCATAATTTTATTTCCTCCACAGAGTTTTACTAATGTAATATATATTTTTACTTAATGTCATATATTAATGACACCAATTCTTTTCTGTAATAATGAAATATATTTAATTTACTTCTTGTGATAAGGATTTATGCATTAAAATGTAAATTAATATACAATACTAATATATACTTATACTACTTATAAAGCATAAATGTATTACAAATTTTAATACATGATTAGTAAACAGAAGGTAAATACTGTATTTTTTAAGATAGATTGGAGTGGTATTTGAATAAATTACCCTTGAATGAAGGATTTAATTTTTTAATTTTTAATTGCATTTTTAAATTCTTTTTTAAAATTGGAATATAATTGATTTGTAATGTTATACTAGTTTCATGTGTACAGCAAAGTGATTCAGTTATACATATATTTTCATTCTTTTTAAAATTCCCTTCTCATATAGGTTATCACTGAATATTGAGTAGAGTTCCCTGTGCTAAATGATGGGTCCTTGTTGGTTATCTATCTTATATATATTAGTATGTGTATTCATATCAACTTCTGATTTATCCCCTTGACCCCTTTATTTCCCCTTCGGTAACCTTAAGTTTGTTTTCAATATGTATAAGTCTGTTTCTGTAAATAAGTTCATTTGTTTCTTTTCTTTTTTCACATATGGGTGATATCCCATGTTTATGTTTCTCTATCTTACTTCACTCAGTATGACAACTTCTAGATCCATCCATGTTGCCACAAATGGCATTATTTCATTGTTTTTATTTTTTTTTNACTCGATGGACATGAGTCTGAGTGACTCCAGGAGTTGGTGATAGACAGGGAGGCCTGGCATGCTGTGATTCATGGGGTTGCAAAGAGTCGGACATGACTGAGCGACTGAACTGAACTGAATATTCCCTGTGAATAAGAAAAATGAAGAGATAATTTTAAATGCAAATGTGAAATGGCAGAATATGCTGAAAAGAGTGGAAAGGAAAAATAGAGGAGAGGTCAAGAAAATAACATTGGTTGGCCATTCCTTATCTGTGACATTATCTTATATTATTCTTATTATTGTAGGTATCAAGGGTATAATATTCACGTGTATAAAATTAAAGTTCAGAAAGGGATTTCCCAGGTGGTTCTAGTGGTAAACAACATGCCTGCCAGTGCAGGAGATGTAAGGGACACGCGTTCAATTCCTGGGTCAGGAAGATCCCCTGGAGGAAGGCATGGCAACCCACTCCAGTATTCTTACCTGGAGAATCCCATGGACTGAGAAACCTGGTGGGCTACAGCCCATGAGGTTCAAAGAGTTGGACACAAATGAAGGGACTTAGCATGCATGCACACAAAGTTTAGAAAAGTCAGAGAAACAGTTTGTCAGCCGTAAAACTAGGGCATCGACCCAGATTTCTAGATTCATATTACATTTCTTTTTACAAAGGCAGTGTGGGAATAAGCTCCAATAATATCTCTTCATTAAAATGAAGAACTAATGATAAGATGGTACAGAGTGAGGGGGCTCATGATATCACTCTGGTTAGTAGAGAAGCACTGACTTTTCAAAATGGAGTCTTCAGACAGATACTTGGAAAGATAGCTACCTGAGTCAACTGGCCTGCAAGTGCCAAAACTTTTTATAGAATCCTTGTGGTCTCCTATAGAAGAGTTCCCTAAAGATATAGAACTCTTGAAGCTTGGGGTTAAACATTGTCTTGGTTGAAGATGTAACCTTACTTTTTAGAATCTTTTTATAAGAGAGAGAAACAAAATGAATTTTACTGTTGATTTATTATTTGGGAAAGGAGGAGGAGCTGTCCATGGTAGTGGATAAATAAGTGTCTCTTTACCAGCAGGTTCTTCACCCTGGGTTATAGGAGTCCAGGGATCCAGCAAGTCAAGGTTAAAACAGATGAGAAGAAATCAGGATGGGTGGACCAGGATGGATAGAGGCATCTGAAGTTCCAAACAGCTAGGGTAGTTTTATGGATTTCTATCACCTTGAATTATATCATCTAGATATTGTTGTTTACTAGAGAAAAAATTTAACAATTTCTTCCTAAAGAATTTTCCAGTATGAAAATGAAAAAAAAATTTGTAAGGCTTCTGAAAATAAATGGCATTGATGGTTCTCTATTTAACTTCTGCTGCTTATTTCAAGAGGCATCCAGATGCCTTCCTTAATTGGATCCAGTTAAGGTAACTCTGATGGAAAATTCAGTATATTGGCCATAATTATTGAATTAGTGAGTCACAGACATGATTAGAAAGACATTAACACAGCCACTTGACTCTTGTAAAGGTTCTAGTTTATTCTGATTATTGCAATTGCCCCAATTAAATTAGCAATGTCCACCTCAAACTTAACATTCCCTAACAATATTAAAGTAACTTTTATTTACCCCAAAAGTATTCTTGTTAATGTTGAACAAAGAAAACAATCTCTATCTCTTAAAAATATGTGTGTAAAAAGTGGCATTCTTTTTTTTTCTGGTAAGAATTTAGTGCCCTAATATAGAATTCTTCCTGATATAAAAGAAATCATATCATAATCCCAGAAGAGGAAAGTTGGAGGTGACCCTACAACTCCGTCTCAGCCAACAGCACTTTACTGTCTTAATCCCCTTTAAACTTAACTCAATCCCCTAAACTCAATCCCCTTCGAACACTTCCCCTGAAGTGAACTCTTGTGGAAGTCCATCTAATCCTTGGGAAGATTTAATGATAGAAAATTGTTTCTCATGATACATTCACGCATTCTTTTAGCAAATACTTATTTGAACCTATTTTTTGCCAAGGATTGCACCACAGCAATGTGTATATAGTGGTAAATGAAAAGCCCTCTACCCTGAGGGAAATTAAAACAAAAGCTGAAACATCTGAAATATTTTTCACCCATTAATCCTTTGCCTGTCCTGTAGGCTATAAACACAGATCCTCAAGAAGTTAAAGATCACTATTACATGCCTATAAATTCTTTTCTTCTCCTAGATAAATACTCATTGTTTTGGAATTAAAAAAAAAAAAAGAATTCCTCACATGAGATGATTTCAAGTCCTTTCTCCATCCTGTAATTGTTTTTGAACAAATTTTAATTTTTTTCTACTTTCCTTTGAAGTATTATGCTCAGCATTAAATGTGATTCACCAGGGAAATGTTTAGTTTTGCTCATATATTCCCTAAAAGAACTTTGGAAAAGTACCTACTCCTTTGAACATTTTAAAGTAGGCATTTGAAACTTTTTCATCATAAGTATAAATAGTTGCAGTAGATGTAATTTCCAGTATACTAGAGGCATTGATTTTAAAGATATAATGTTACATCATTCTTTTTAATGTATCCAAAGGAATGCAAACATCAAGGTGATTTAATACCCACCATTATCCATTTTGAAAATACACACATATATTTGAATTTTGTTGATGATTTAGGCTCACTCTTATTTCTCCTTGAAGTCATAATTTTATTTCCTCCACAGAGTTTTACTAATGTAATATATATTTTTACTTAATGTCATATATTAATGACACCAATTCTTTTCTGTAATAATGAAATATATTTAATTTCCTTCTTGTGATAAGGATTTATGCATTAAAATGTAAATTAATATACAATACTAATATATACTTATACTACTTATAAAGCATAAATGTATTACAAATTTTAATACATGATTAGTAAACAGAAGGTAAATACTGTATTTTTTAAGATAGATTGGAGTGGTATTTGAATAAATTACCCTTGAATGAAGGATTTAATTTTTTAATTTTTAATTGCATTTTTAAATTCTTTTTTAAAATTGGAATATAATTGATTTGTAATGTTATACTAGTTTCATGTGTACAGCAAAGTGATTCAGTTATACATATATTTTCATTCTTTTTAAAATTCCCTTCTCATATAGGTTATCACTGAATATTGAGTAGAGTTCCCTGTGCTAAATGATGGGTCCTTGTTGGTTATCTATCTTATATATATTAGTATGTGTATTCATATCAACTTCTGATTTATCCCCTTGACCCCTTTATTTCCCCTTCGGTAACCTTAAGTTTGTTTTCAATATGTATAAGTCTGTTTCTGTAAATAAGTTCATTTGTTTCTTTTCTTTTTTCACATATGGGTGATATCCCATGTTTATGTTTCTCTATCTTACTTCACTCAGTATGACAACTTCTAGATCCATCCATGTTGCCACAAATGGCATTATTTCATTGTTTTTATTTTTTTTTGCTGAGT
The DNA here is from genome assembly GCA_006410735.1 of Raphicerus campestris. Lineage (NCBI taxonomy): Eukaryota > Metazoa > Chordata > Mammalia > Artiodactyla > Bovidae > Raphicerus > Raphicerus campestris. The sequence continues at coordinate 61,955 of SJYW01021179.1, read as the reverse complement.
AATATTCCATTTGTATATATCCATTCCTCTGTCAATGGACATTTAGGTAGCTTGGCTATTGTTAATAGTGCTGCATGAACACTGGGGTGCATATAACCTTTCAGGTCATGGTTTTCTCTAAATACATGTCCAGGAGTGGGATTGCTGGATCATATGTTATTTCTATTTTTAGTTGTTTAAGGAACCTCCATACTGTTCTCCATAGTGGTTGTACCAATTTATATTCCCAACAAAAAGGAATCACAGCAATATCTTTTTTGATCCACTTCCTAGAGTAATGAAAATAAAAGCAAAAGCAAATAGGAACTAGTTAAACTTACAGAGATTTATCTAATTGTCCTTTTCCTTTCCTTCTTTTTCTTTCTTTGATGTGTTTCAAACCTTTGAGCAACACAACAAGACTATGGGTGAGTGAGAGCTGTATGTTTCTTTTGTAAGGTGGAAAAATGATAATGGGACATGGGAGGGGTCAAGAATCTTGACCATAGTCACCTTCTCAGGAAGATCAGTTGTGAAAAGAATAAACATGGGTAGTAATATTTGGAAAGTGATTCCATTAAAAATATTCATATGCTTGTTCCCTTTCAAGTCTTTGCATATTACCAGGGTTAATTTACATTCCAATCTAAGGACCACTACTTCAAGATGTAGTCTATTGACAATACAACAGAATAGGATTTTTAAATTCCTCATTTTAGAAAAAAATACCTTTATTAGTGTAACTGAAGATCATGTACTCACCATCCTCACTGATTTTGAAGCTCAATAAAAGATACCAAAGAATTGATGCTTTTGGACTGCGTTCTTGGAGAAAACTCTTGAGCATCTCTTGGACTTCAAGGAGATCAAACCAGTCAATCCTAAAAGAAATCAGTCCTGGATATTTATTGGAAGGACTGATGCTGAAGCTGAAGCTCTAATACTTTGGCCACCTGATGTGAAGAGCTGACTCCTTAGAAAAGATTCTGATGCTGGGAAAGATTGAAGTCAAGAGGAGAAGGGGACGACAGAGGATGAGATGGTTGGATGGCATCACTGACTCGATGGACACAAGTTTGAGCAAACTCTGGGAGTTGGTGATGGACAGGGAAGCCTGGCATGCTGCAGTCCATGGGGTTTTAAAGAGCCAAACACAACTGAGCTGAAATGAAGATCATATTAGCCTTTTCATGGGGAAAATCATACTCTAGATTTATACAGAGCCTATAGTTACTTTCAAATTCAGGTTGAAGCCTTTTTCAGCTAATCTCTTGCTGGGTCTCGTTCCTCCCAAACCATGTAGTTGTACAAAAGTTTAAATTTATCTCTGTCAAATTTCAACATCTTGGATTCAATCTTTTACTCCAGTCTGTTGAGATATTTTTGGATTATGAGTCTATGTTCAATCTACAGAGAGAGCATTTGAAGAGCATGGACATATATTCCTAGGAACTAAAAATGCAACACTTTCAATCATCAAGATATACTTTGACTATACTGGTGCTCAAGAAAACATATAATCTTTGATATGGTTTATCATAAAAGAACTAAAAAGTGTTGGATTTGTGAGAAGTATTGGACTTGATTTCATTTCTCCCATTTTACTCATTCATCAACAAACATGATTTACCTTCTGTGTGCTGGCCCTGTAATAATCAATCACTATGAAATCAGAGATGAAAATGACTGTACCTGAGCAGAACAAGCATAAAGGAGTGAGAAAAACAGTTGATAATAATACAGAATAATAAGTGCTATGAAAGGTATGTATACAACATGGTCTGGGGTACCCTAGAGAAGCATCCAATTCATATGTTAAGGAAGTGGTCAAGTGTTTCTTAGAATCTTTATAGGGATCTGCAAGCATAAATAGAAACAAAATGTACAAAAAGCAGGGAGTTTGCAATGAGTGAAAAAGAAGTTATTTAAAGAAAAATGAATAACACATTTGAAGACATGAAGTATGGAAAATATATACTTTATATTGTTAAAGCTATGGAACAGAAAAGATCTGGCTGAAACAAAGTGGGACTTTCTACAAGTAAAGTAGAAAGAATGGATAATGTATTGTTTTTTTCTGGCAGAAGACAATAATAATCAAAGATCATGAAGTTCCTTAAATTATGTGAGAATGAGAATTCTTAGCAGTAAAATGTGTGCCTGACACAGAGGCAGCTGAATTCCTATCTCATGACACCAACACTTTAAATGTTGGATTTCTAGGGAAATTTACCATTGAGTATTTGTTACCTTTCCCAGGATGTAATACCCCTCATTTCTGTCTGCAAAAATTCTGCTTTTCTTCAAATGTCAGCCCACAGGCCACAACATGTCTATTTAGAATCCTCACCACACTTTAAACCTAGTACCCCATGAATGTACCTGCATATCACATTACAGTACATTGAATATTTGTTTCCACAAAGAATCATGAGTTACTTGAAAGCAAGGACCATGTATTTGGCAATTCTATATCCCTATCACCTAGAACTATCACTTTCATTGATAGTTCAGGAAAAATAGAGTTTGCAAATGGATGTTTACATTATACTAATATTCATAATAAGTGCTGTTACTATCTCTAGTGGGGAAAACATTGAAAGCAGTGAGCTACTAACTCTGAGAAGTAGGATTAGTTACTTATAGGTAAAATGACCTAGTCTCTAAAAATGTGCCACAGTAATTTTAACAATCTTTGTTGTTCAGTTATTAAGTCATGTCCGACTCTTTGTGATCCCATGGACTGCAGCATGCCAGTCTTCCCCGTCCTTCACTATCTCCCTGAGTATGCTCAGACTCATGCCATTTGAGCTAGCAATGCTATCCAACAACCTCATTCTCTGTTGTCCCCTCTCCTCCTGCCCTTGATCTTTCCCACCATCAGGGTCTTTTCCAATGTGTTGGCTCTTCATATCCTGTGGCTAAAGTATGGGACCTCCAGCTTCAGCTTCAGTCCTTCCAATGAATATTCAGGGTTGATTCCCTTTAGGACTGACTGGTTTGATCTCCTTGCTGTCTAAAGAACTCTCAAGAGTCTTCTCCAGCACCACAAGCCATTTCTAGGTTTGTCATAGCTATTCTTCCAAGGAGCAATCTTAATTTTGTGGCTGCAGTCACCATCCTCATTGATTTTGCAACTCAAGAAAGTGAAATCTGACATGGTTTTCACATATTCCCCATCTATAAGGCAATGGCACCCCACTCCAATACTCTTGCCTGGAAAATCCCATGGGCGGAGGAGCCTGGTAGGCTGCAGTCCATGGGGTTGCAAAGAGTCATACACGACTGAGCGACTTTCACTTTCATGCATTGTAGAAGGAAATGGCAACCCACTCCAGTGTTCTTGCCTGGAGAATCCCAGGGACAGGGGAGCCTGGTAGGCTGCTATCTCTGGGGTTGCACAGAGTTGGACATGACTGAAGTGACTTAGCAGCAGCAGCAGCAGCAGCAGCATTTGCCATTAAGTGATAGGACTGTATGCCATAATGTTCAATTTTGAATATTGAGTTTTAAGTCAGCTTTTTCACTGTCCTATTTCATCTTTATGAAGAGGCTCTTTAGTTCTACCTATTGGCTTGTTAGGATTTTCTAGACAACATTATTATTATTATTTTTTGGAGTTCTAGGTTGCTAAGAAAATGCTGCTTTGTAATAATGTTTTCTTCCTTTAGTTATCAGCTTGTCCCCTAACTTCCATCAAGAATGTAAGCCTTATAATATCAGAAATAAGATAAAATTTGTTATAGAGTAGTACCTCTGTTTACTTACATGGATGGTTAAATTCTGTGCCCATTCTGGGGATCTAATCCAGATTAAACCCAAAGGAAACTGGGAAATTCCCAAAGGAAATCCAATTCTGTTTCAGAACTATTGGGTTTGATATTGTGGTCAAAACTTCTCTGATCAAGAATTTTTATATGAATCCATATAAAGTTCCAGATTTCTGAAATGAAGTTTATCATTATGCTTAAATAACCAAGGGAATTGATCATAAATATTTATGAGATTCTAATAGGCCTGCAGGAAAAGCTATTTCACCAGAAACAAAAGGTTTGCCACTAGCTTTGAGAGAAAGGCTTCTTTTGGACACTTGGACTTCCCTTAAATAAACTTGAATTTTCAACTGTCTCTAACAAGTAAAATTGTCTGGCCAAGCCTGAGAGTTTTGGCCAAAAATACTAACTTGAATGAATATGTCTTACATATTTCACAAAATCCAATTAATTTTTTTGCCATCTTGTTTTGAAGAGTAGGGATTGTCTTAGAGTTATTATGCCTACTAGTTACACTGGGGAATAAAATAGTTTCTCTGATCCAACATCCTAAAGGCATTCCTTTGGCAGGGAATGCACGGTTGATGTTCCATGGTGAGTTAACATCTAAGTTATGCTTTATCAATTAGTCTTGCTCTATCTGTCCCTCCCATGGGCATGGAAAATGTTTTCTAAATTCATTGGTAACATCTCAAGACAGCCCTGTCCCCATCTTGGCAGAGCAGGCTGTTTCTAATGTATTAAAGATCCCAGTGGTACAAAAGGGAAAAATTATATCTCTGCTTAATTCTGTAAAGACTTTATCAATATCATGAAAGAAATCATTTAAAAATATCATCATGCACTAGCTTGAAAGTCTATACTAAAATGTCATTGTTCCAATTTGAGCTTTAGATGCATTTCCCAAAACTAAGAATTTGATTTTCTACATTTGTAAATATGTTAGAAGTAAGCAAATTAAACTATCCCTCTCTCATACAAACTTTCATCAGTTCTATGTAAGTATGATGGGCTAGGGATCTAGGGATTTGCATACATCTGATCCAGAGCTGACTGGTTTCTGGTATATAGTCATAAAATGTCTGAATCTCAAATGCAGTGTTGAAGGAGAACATTAAATGCTGCTTTAGCTGGCTTTTTGGGTGGCTCAGATGGTAAAGAATCCACCTATAATGTAGGAGACATAAGAGACTCTGGTTCAATCTCTGGGTTGGGAAGATCCCCTGGAGAAGGGAATGGAAAGCCACTCCAGTATCTTGCCTGGAAAATCCCATGGACAGAGGAACCTGATGGGCTACAGTCCACGGAGTCGCAAAGAGTCAGACACGACTGTGCGACTAACACTTTTCAAGGATATTTTTATAGAGATCTAAGTTCAAGTAAAATTCAGTATGTGGATGTAAGAATGAATTCTGAGGTTAACTTAAGACAAAACTATCTTGCCCAACTTTCAGGAAAGCTCTACGAAAAGCTGGAGTAAGCAGCTGTCCATTTTTTCCAAGCAAGGGATTTTTACTGTCAAGGAATGCCGCCATCAGCTACTCTTGTCTTTATCCTATCCTTCACACTTATCTGAAGTTTCTCTCATTAACCTTCTTCCTTTGGTTAAGACCTTAGGCTTCTAAAAGGCTCATGTGCAGTGCAGATAGGTCCTGAGATGGTGGCTTCCTGAGCTTTAGCTCCTTGTCACACAATTAACCCAGAGCAGTAGGTCAGATTGAACAGTTTCCATCCAGCAGAGTCCAGAGAACACAGGATGCCTTGTGTAAATTTGGAATGGAGAATGGGAGAGAGAAATAAAAAGGAGGAAAAGTTTGAAATGTGAGAATAAAGTTCTTTATTGGGAAGATAGCCCTTGGTGGAAAACTCCTAAAATGCCAAGNTTACATGGATGGTTAAATTCTGTGCCCATTCTGGGGATCTAATCCAGATTAAACCCAAAGGAAACTGGGAAATTCCCAAAGGAAATCCAATTCTGTTTCAGAACTATTGGGTTTGATATTGTGGTCAAAACTTCTCTGATCAAGAATTTTTATATGAATCCATATAAAGTTCCAGATTTCTGAAATGAAGTTTATCATTATGCTTAAATAACCAAGGGAATTGATCATAAATATTTATGAGATTCTAATAGGCCTGCAGGAAAAGATATTTCATCAGAAACAAAAGGTTTGCCACTAGCTTTGAGAGAAAGGCTTCTTTTGGACACTTGGACTTCCCTTAAAGAAACTTGAATTTTCAACTGTCTCTAACAAGTAAAATTGTCTGGCCAAGCCTGAGAGTTTTGGCCAAAAATACTAACTTGAATGAATATGTCTTACATATTTCACAAAATCCAATTAATTTTTTTGCCATCTTGTTTTGAAGAGTAGGGATTGTCTTAGAGTTATTATGCCTACTAGTTACACTGGGGAATAAAATAGTTTCTCTGATCCAACATCCTAAAGGCATTCCTTTGGCAGGGAATGCACGGTTGATGTTCCATGGTGAGTTAACATCTAAGTTATGCTTTATCAATTAGTCTTGCTCTATCTGTCCCTCCCATGGGCATGGAAAATGTTTTCTAAATTCATTGGTAACATCTCAAGACAGCCCTGTCCCCATCTTGGCAGAGCAGGCTGTTTCTAATGTATTAAAGATCCCAGTGGTACAAAAGGGAAAAATTATATCTCTGCTTAATTCTGTAAAGACTTTATCAATATCATGAAAGAAATCATTTAAAAATATCATCATGCACTAGCTTGAAAGTCTATACTAAAATGTCATTGTTCCAATTTGAGCTTTAGATGCATTTCCCAAAACTAAGAATTTGATTTTCTACATTTGTAAATATGTTAGAAGTAAGCAAATTAAACTATCCCTCTCTCATACAAACTTTCATCAGTTCTATGTAAGTATGATGGGCTAGGGATCTAGGGATTTGCATACATCTGATCCAGAGCTGACTGGTTTCTGGTATATAGTCATAAAATGTCTGAATCTCAAATGCAGTGTTGAAGGAGAACATTAAATGCTGCTTTAGCTGGCTTTTTGGGTGGCTCAGATGGTAAAGAATCCACCTATAATGTAGGAGACATAAGAGACTCTGGTTCAATCTCTGGGTTGGGAAGATCCCCTGGAGAAGGGAATGGAAAGCCACTCCAGTATCTTGCCTGGAAAATCCCATGGACAGAGGAACCTGATGGGCTACAGTCCACGGAGTCGCAAAGAGTCAGACACGACTGTGCGACTAACACTTTTCAAGGATATTTTTATAGAGATCTAAGTTCAAGTAAAATTCAGTATGTGGATGTAAGAATGAATTCTGAGGTTAACTTAAGACAAAACTATCTTGCCCAACTTTCAGGAAAGCTCTACGAAAAGCTGGAGTAAGCAGCTGTCCATTTTTTCCAAGCAAGGGATTTTTACTGTCAAGGAATGCCGCCATCAGCTACTCTTGTCTTTATCCTATCCTTCACACTTATCTGAAGTTTCTCTCATTAACCTTCTTCCTTTGGTTAAGACCTTAGGCTTCTAAAAGGCTCATGTGCAGTGCAGATAGGTCCTGAGATGGTGGCTTCCTGAGCTTTAGCTCCTTGTCACACAATTAACCCAGAGCAGTAGGTCAGATTGAACAGTTTCCATCCAGCAGAGTCCAGAGAACACAGGATGCCTTGTGTAAATTTGGAATGGAGAATGGGAGAGAGAAATAAAAAGGAGGAAAAGTTTGAAATGTGAGAATAAAGTTCTTTATTGGGAAGATAGCCCTTGGTGGAAAACTCCTAAAATGCCAAGAAATGAAATTAGGTAAGAAAGACACACGTATAATGTCAGATGAAGACTTGACTTAATTAATATTTGTATCTGCCTTCTGTCCTGTTCTTGTAATTTCTTTGTTCCAGGGAAATTAGTCTCTGTAATTTGAGCTAAGGCACATTTCTTCTCAGTCAGTCTTAGAGAGTTTCCTCAAATATTCTGGGGAAATTCATAATTGATTAATCTCCTTGGTGTATGGCATGGAATTTTTATCACATTAACTTTGTAGACTTAAAACATATGTATCCTTTGATAATTTTTTAGAAATTTAACAGATTTAAATTATCATCTGTACTTTTATTTCCCACGTTTTTTTCATATCTTTTTTTAAAGAAAATATCTGGAGCTTCCTAACTGTAGTTAAAAATATGAGGCAGATAGAATATTTTGAAGGTGGGAAATGCACAGATCTTTAATTCTAGAAGCCTGAGTTCTAGACCTGGATCCTGAAGGTAGGAAATGCAGATTTTTAATTCTAGAAGCCGGAGTTCTAGACCTAGAAGCCTGATTACTCAACTAAGTAATTTTGGGCTAAGACCCTTAAAACCCCTTGGGATATTAGCTCCTATCTGAGGGATTTAAACTGATAATAATAATAAGAAGAATAGTAATAAGAAATATTTATTGAGCCCTTAAGAAATTTCATGTTTCATATGTAGTTTTTTTTTTTTTAATGCCATATACACTGATGTGGCCAGTAATCTTTCCCATTGTACACATGGAAAAACTAAGGCTCCAAAAAATCAAATATGTCTAAATCCACACAACTGGTAACTGCTAAACCAAGATTAGTTAATCTACCTTATTGTTTTACTGCTTCCCTAGTAATCCCAATGGTCCCATCTCTAATTATATTGATCTAATGGTAACAGAAGATAAAGTGAAAAGAAAACAAGAATAGCAAACATTCAGATATCCTTTTATTTGTCTACAAGCAGAGAGTTGATACCATAGGAAGATGTAGATTTATAGCTGTTGGCCCTCCAGTCCATTAGAATGGATGTTTTCATTTCAGTATGGTCACTCTCACCCTCCTGATAAAAATCAGTCCTTTAAAAAATTTATTTATATGGAAGTCTTTTCCTTTCAATCAGACCCATAATTAACAGCTGTAGGACAATGTTTTCTTTATCTCACATCTCTAATTTCCTTCCATGCTTTTAAAGATTTTCCCAAATACCAGACAATTTGATAGACAAAGATGTTATTTCTATCTCTCAAGATAGAGTTTGGCAATGAAAAATTGGGATATAAAATTAAATTAGACAGAATATAGTAAAGAGTAATCATTAAAAAACATAAAAATAAAAATAAAAAAATTACTGTTTTGTGCAGCTCCAAAGACTGGGGAAAAAAAAATCACAGATGGCTTTGCTAAATTAGGATGTATGTCTCTATGTCAAGAATTATACTTCCCTCCTTTAGGATGGATCATTCCTAAGATTGGCATTTCAGTTTGCTTGTCCATCTCTTCATGGCTTTGAATCCTATTCAGGACCAGAACAATTGACTGTTGCCTAGAGAGAAAGTTCAAGGTCATAAGGAATGTTCCCATCTTGCAAATTTTGAAATCTAAAATTTTTTTTACCAAGAAACAAAGACTTTCAACTTGTTGCCTAGAATAAGCAGATACAAATGCCCCTGGCAAAAATAACCTGTATTGTTTACAAAGTCCTTTCAAATTAATTTAAATAAAAAGGATACTTAAGTTCAACTTTAAGGTTTAATCCAAGGGTTTAGTTCAGATATTCAGAAGTTGCCATTAGAGCTTCTTTTTCAAAATTTAATTTTAATTGGAAGATACTTACTTTACAATATTGGGTTGGTTTCTGCTATACATCAACACGAATCAGCCATAGCTATACATATATCCCCTCCCTCTTAAAGTTTCCTCCCACCTTCCCCACTAGAACTTAATCATTTCACACAAGCTAGGCTCTCCTTGTGATCAGTTCAGTTCAGTCGTTCAGTCGTGTCTGACTCTTTGCGACCCCATGAACCACAGCACACCAGGCCTCCCTGTCCATCATCAACTGCTGGAGTCTACCCAAATCCATGTCCATCAAGTCAGTGATGCCATCCAACAATCTCATCCTCTGTTGTCCCCTTCTCCTCCTGCCCTCAATCTTTCCCAGCATCAGAGTCTTATGAAATGAGTCAGCTCTTCACATCAGGTGGCCAAAGTATTGGAGTTTCAGCTTCAACATCAGTCCTTCCAATGAACACCCAGGACTGATCTCCTTTGGGATGGGCTGGTTGGATCTCCATGCAGTCCAAGGGACTCTCAAGAGTCTTCTACAATACCACAGTTCAAAAGCATCATCTTCAGTGCTCAACTTTCTTTATAGTCCAACTCTCACATCCATACATGGCTACTGGAAAAACCATAGCCTTGACTAGATGGACCTTTGTTGACAAAGTAATGTCTCTGCTTTTTAATATGCTATCTAGGTTGGTCATAACTTTCCTTCCAAGGAGTAAGTGTCTTTTAATTTCATGGCTGCAATCACCATCAGCAGTGATTTTTTGGAGCCCCCCAAAATAAAGTCAGCCACTATTTCCATTGTTTCCTCATCTATTTCCCATGAAGTGATGGGACCAGATGCTATGATCTTAGTTTTCTGAATGTTGAACTTTAAGCCAATTTTTTTCATTCTCCTCTTTCACTTTCATCAAGAGGCTCTGCATATCTGAGGTTATTGATATTTCTCCTGGCAATCTTGATTCCAGCTTGTGTTTCTTCCAGCCCAGCATTAATAGGATACTTACCAATGATGCTATGCTGACATTCTATCCACTCAGTAACCCTAGTGGAATGAAGATTCCTCTTCTGCTACTCTAAAAAATGGACTCAAGGCTGAATCTCATTGACTCTTACTGATTTCACTCAACTCGTGCCCAGCTCTATAGCAATCACAGTGTCCAACTGGAGGCAACATTTTGCTGAATGTGGTCTGAGTAATAGGTCCATCTCTGGAGTCAGAAGATGGAGAAACTCGGACTTGAGATTAGGAGAGTTTTAGTCCCCAAGGAAAATGGGATGCCTTTACCAAAAGAATGAGTAACACACATGGTAGACATGCAAAAATAGTGAACGTCCACTATATAATTTTGTGGCCCAAAATATTCTTCTTCTATCTTCTACAACTTTTTTTTTTTTTCTAGTCAATTGATCATCAGTTGAGCAGAAAATTTCTTGTCTCACCGTTTCTCCAGTATCTCAAGAAGACAGTATGCTTTTAATCATCCACTGGGAGAAATGTGACATTTTAATGACAATTTTAGTGTATCATTCCACCACAGTTGGTAATTTTAACCCCTGTGTCATTTGTCATGTTTCTACATCAGCTTTTCTGAAACCACTAGGCTCAAATGACAGCCTAAAACGACAATTGCTAGTTAACTTTACAACATTCATAGATGAAAACACCAGAGTTAAGACAAAAGAATTTGTCTGAGAAAGCCAGGTTGTCACTTGTTTCTCACCATCATATGGGGTCAAATGGGTCTTTTTCCTAATGGATCTCCAAGAAGCTCATGACCTAATGAACTCAGTGTGAAGTAGCTCAGGCAAAATGAAACCCTTGAGAGAATGAATTTTGCTGTCAACCCACAGACACTGGTAGGAACCATGCCCTGTTGTCAGTTTCCTACAGTGACATCACATTACTGTTGCTTTTTTTAAAATTGCTAAGTATACTATAGAACATAGGATTAAACAAAAATACCCAACATGTTATTTGTTATGACAGTGCACAAGGACTAGATATAAAGGGCAGTCCTAAAAATCCCCACCACCACACACACACTTGGTACACTACATTGCACACAGTGTAACAGTAAACATTCTCTTTTTGAGTGACTGCATATTACATGAGTCCTTGAGCTTGTGCTTGGAGTGCCCTTCTGTGGGGCCCTAAATGGGAAACCTTGGGAAAAAAGGGCTAGCTTTGCAGTCAGAAACTAAGATGGCACCTGGCGGAAGAGATAGGGGCATGGTCTATGCTTGTCAAAGTTTTTGATTGGCTCTCTTGAGTTCCGTGCAGTCCCTCGCAAACACCCCCCCCCCCCCCCCCGCCCCNGATAGGGGCATGGTCTATGCTTGTCAAAGTTTTTGATTGGCTCTCTTGAGTTCCGTGCAGTCCCTCGCAAACACCACCCCACCTTCCCCTCCCCCCCCTTTATAAGCCAGGAGCTTGTGGCAATAAAGCGGAACTGCTCAGATAGAACCCCTGTCGCGCGTCTGATTGTCTCTCACTGTCTGAGGGGCTGGGTTGGTGGACAGCAGGCTCACCTCTCCTAGGGACCCCTCGGCTTTGCTGAGGGAAGTTTCACTGCCTCTCTGTTTCTGTGGAGCGCCCCCCGAACCCTTCTAGATGATGGCCCCTTTTCTTAGTACTGCTACTCAGTACTAATGTATGAATGAATGTACCACTGTAGCCCTACCAGCTGTTTCTGATCTGGCTGACATCCTTGCAGTGCCTATGCTATACTGTTATAAATACTTTGTACATCACCCATCTTTTCTTCACCAGACATTTAAAGTAAGCCTATTAAACTCATTTTTTTTTCATATATGGATTCTCTCTTAAGCTTCTTTTCTATCAAGTTTTCTACATTATCTTTTGTCTCATGATGACTCGAAGGAGTTTGTTATTCATGATAAGACATCATTGTGTCTTGTGATACTTTTCAAAGGATACAAAGAGTGGAAATACAGTGTCTGAATCCAAATACTTCAGTCCTCATGATAGGTGACAATGTTTTGCAAACCAAATCTCTGGTTTCAAAGATTTCCTTTTGCCCTTCTAATAACCCAGTCAGCAAGCGCCTACTTTTCCAGGACACTAAACCAACTGAGCTTCCATTATTGTTTCCCTTAGGATTCTTATGACCTTAGCATTAAGAAATGGAGTAGCCATGAATGGTGATCAGAAAGATTGAAGGTGTCTTTGCAGATGGAGAAAGGAAGTACAGTACCATCATGAATATTATAAGTGACAATCCTGAGTTCAAACACTCTAATCCTTTATGCTTTGAATACATATACTCTTTAAACAAAGGAATTTAAAATATGTGAAATGTAAAATCCTAAAACTGCCAGCTGCATCCATGTCACCCCATGAAATTCAATCCTTCCATTAACATTAAATGCAGGTGAGGAGTATACATGATTAATTTTAGAATGGCTATTGGGGAATTCCTAAGGATGAAAGAGGACATTTTTAAGCTTACATATTTTAAACAAATCATGAGTGCTCATGTTAAACTCAGTGGATGCCATCTCCTTGAGTGGCAGGCTCTTGAAAATAAGGGAGATACCTGTTATCTCCTCATTGCAAATGGCCCAGATGGTATATAAATCAAGTGAATGTTGGTGTTAACACATTGAATGGCCCCATAGACTTTGTTGATGAGTTGTGCAGTAGAAGGTTTGAGGTGCATGAAAGAGACACCAGCAACCACATCAGTGGGGTGACACAGGACCCCAAAGTGTAGGAAGGGCCTCGTTATATTTCATTATCATGGGGCACCTTGGAACTAGTTCTCAGTCAGCTCCTGGAGAGATGCAAGAAACAATTTTCAGATGATGCAATGGAGGAGAGCTTGTAATGAAAGATTTTCTACAACTTTCTTAAGGTTCATCTGTCATGACATCACCCCCTCCCCACCATACACACACCTTTACTTCAGTGGAAATGCCCTGATCACTGCCTTCTGAGGTCATTCTGCTTTGGCTCAAGCTTCCCACTCCTGCAACTCTACATCATATATTCAACCTTAGCAAACCCTATTCCTCTCTTGGACTCCTCTGGTGGCTCAGTAGTAAAGAATCCACCTGCTGATGCAAGAGATGTGGGTTCGAACCCTGGGTCTGAAAGATCCTCTGAAAGAGGAAATGACAACCCATTCCAGTATTCTTGCCTGGGAAATCCAATGGACAGAGAAGCCTGATGGGCTACAGTCCATGGGGTTGCAAAGAGTCAGTCATGACTTGTCAGCTAAAGAACAACAACTCCTCTCTTGCTACCCAGCAACAAACTCCACTTCCTGTCTCATGGCCTCTCAGAACCCGATCAATCAAGTGGCCTATAGTGACTCCCTCCTCTCAAATATTTTATCCATGCCTTTACCACACACTCCAGTTTATTATCCAAAACTGTAGTTTTTCTTATAACACTTCAATAATTGTTGCCATATCAATGAACCATCTGGGGCAGTATTCACTTCCAACAAATTGAAATTGGATTCACTTTTTAAAACTTTAAGAGAAGTAATTTTAAGACGAAAACATTAAACCACTACCGAAAATAGAAAAGCGTTTCACTTGCCATAAACAGAAGGTATCCATGGAAATAAATATAGCAGGAGCCAAACAATGTAATTAAATTTTAGCTATGCGGGGCCAGCGCGGTCTCTCCAGCCTGAGGCTTCTTCCCTGGGTGGTGCAGAGGGAGACAAACCAAGTGTGAGAAGAATGTTGAAGGTACCCTAGAATGAAAATGAAACTTTCTTCTGAAGCTAGTCAAATAGATGGAAAGCAGAGTGGCTTTCTGGATTCATTGTAATTTACTGCTCTGTTTTTGCATGGCCTGGGATCAGCTTGCATGCCAGAGAGTAAATACCCCACACTTTGAGACCACCGTCTTATCATGCATTATCCTATACTAAGTGTTGTACTTTGGTGTGCATTTTAATATCTCCACTAGTTGATAAAATCCTTTATGATAGGACTAGTTCTGAAGATCTTGGTTTCCTTTACTACCTTCAAGTTTCTTAATCTTAAGTGTTTGTTAATTAAGTATGGAACTGATTAGAAAGATACGTTGTTGTTTAGTTGCTAAGTCATGTCTGACTCTTTTGTGACCCAATGGACTATTAGACCGCTCAACTTCTCTGTCCATGGGATTTCCCAGGCAAGAATACTGGAGTGGATTACCATTTCCTTCTCTAGCGTATCTTCCCAGCAACAGGGATCAAACCCGTGTCTCCTGCATTGGCAATGAGATACTTTACCACTGAACCACCAGGGAGGGGACATATGTATACCTATGGCTGATTTATATTAATGTATGGCAGAAACTAGCACAATATTGTAAAAAAAAATTATCTTCCAATTGAAATAAATAAATTTTAAAAAGGAAGAAGAAGTAGGGTAAAAAAAAAAAACCCCTAATATTTCTTCCAGCAATTCCACCTCCATCAGTGAGCAACTCTGTAGCTGGTGTTGGCAATGCAAGCACTGGGTATATGGTGGTGAATAAATACAAAAAGAGGGAGAAAAAAAAGATATTCTGATTATGTAATCAGGTGAACACATATCATGAAATAGATTTGTTTTTAGGTCTGACATATCGTTCAAGTCTTATTTCCATGCTAAATGTATTACTCTAAATCCAGAGAAAACTACTTTACTAGAATGACAAAAAAGAATGTTAGATCTTAAGAGGTCAGTGGCCCTTTCATTCAGTTTGCTGGGTCATATTAAAAATATCGTTCACTGGTCACTTCTTTTCGGGCTCTGGCGTCAGGAGCCTGCGGCTTATTACATGACATACGTGATCATTAAAGGAGATTTATTTGGAAATAAACAGTATGTGGAGACATTCCTTAAGCCTTTTTTTTTCTCTGGCTGGGCCATGTTTTTCCATCCATCAGCTAAGAACGCCCAGGTTGCAGGGTCATAATAATGGAAAACACGTGCACAGTGCTTGCTTGCTGTGTGCCAGATACATTTCCAGTACTCTCAACATATATTCATGATTTGAGTCCTTATAACAATCCAATGAGTAAGGATATTAATTTTCTTTTGCCGTCATGATGAATTACCACAAACTTAGCTTAAAACAGCACAGATTTATTATCTTACGGTTCTGAAGGTCACAGTCTGAGTTGGATCTCACGGGGCTAAAATCACAGGGTCTGCAGGGCTGCATTCTTTCTGAGGGCTCTGAGGGAGAATCCATTTCCTCACTCATTCGGGTTTTGGAAGAATTGTCTTCAGTTGCAGGACTGAGGTTTCCATGTCCTTGCTGGCTTTTGGCTTAGAATGTCCCCAGCTGCCAGAGGCCACCCAGATTCCTTGATTCTTGCCCTCGTTCTCCTGTCTTCGGGCTTTGAATCTCTCCTGCCTTCTCCTTTCTTTGCATCTCTCATTCTGCTCTTCTGTGTCTTTCTCTTCCCTTTTAAAGACTTGCGTGACTACACGGTATCCACATAGCTAATCCAGGATAACCATCCCATTTCAAGGTTCAAAATCTTTTTCATTCCTACATTAATTTTTCTTGGAGTATACTTGCTTCACTAAGTGGTGTTAGTTACACTGTATGGCAAAGTGAATGCTGTGCTGTGAGTAGCTGCTCAGGCATGTCTGACTCTTTGCGCCCCATGGACTATAGTCTGCCAGGCTCTTCTGTCCATGGGATTCTCCAGGCAAGAATACTGGGGTAGGTTGCCATGCCCTCCTCCAGAGGATCTTCCCAGCCCAAGGATAGAACCCAGGTCTCCTGCATTGCAGGTGGATTCTTTACCATCTGAGCCAGCAGGGAAGCCCAAGGATTCTGAATTGAGTAGTCTATCCCTTCTCCAGAGGATCTTCCAGACTCAGGAATCTAACCTGTGTCTCCTGCATTCCAGGTGAAATTTTAACCAATTGAACTACCAGGGAAGCAAGCTGTGCCTATACATATATCCTCTTTTTTTGGATTTCCTTTCCATTTAGGTAACCATAGAGCACTGAGTATAATTCCATGTGCTATACAGTAGGTTCTCACTAGTCATCTATTTTATACGTAGTTTCAACAGTGTATGTATGTCAGTCTCAGTCTCTCAATTCATCCCACCACCACCCTTTCTCCTTTTACCATATTTTGATATCTATGTCTGTGTCTCTATTACTGCTTTGCAAATAAGATCATCAGTACCATTTTTCTAGATTCCATATACATATACATGTGTTAACATATGATAACTGTTTTTCTCTTTTTGACTCACTTCACTCTGTATGAGAGTCTCTAGGTCCATCCATATCCCACAATTGGCACAACTTTATTCTCAAGCCTCATAATCTTAATCACATCTGAAAAGTCCCTTTTGCCATGTTAAGTAACACAGTCACAAAATCTGGACATTAGGGTTTGCACATCTTTGTGGGGTTGTTATTCTGCCAGTCACATAAAGTACTATTGTTCTCCCTATTTTTCAAGGAGGGGCTACTCTCTGAAGTAATGAGGAAAATTACTTCCAGTTCCCATTGTTCTTCCTATTCCCCACCATGGCAGGAATCTCCCCTACCAAATTACTTTCATGAAGAATCTGATACCCAAATGTTTGCACTTTAGTTTATCCACGTGACAATCTATAACTTGTTCCAGAAATAGTTTCATTGGAACACATTTGTAAGTAACACATGAATGGCATGAAAGATATTTTCCTCTTGTAAGAGACTTGAAGCAGCAGTTTCATTAGAGAAAATTTTTTGTGCTTTTTCATTACTGCCTATTAGCAACCATGTACTCCGTACCCTAGTGACTTCTAAAGGAATTTTCAGAGATCCACTTCTCATTCATCCATTTGACCTCTAAGGACCTCTAAGAAAACATGGTTGAAGTTCTGTACTCTCCTGTTTTGTCCCATCTCCATATTATAGATATCTCCTGGAGTTTGAACTGTGGTGCTGGAGATGACTCTCAAGAGTCCCTTGGACAGCAAGGAGATCAAACCAGTCAATCTTAAAAGAAATAAACTCTGAATATTCTTTGGAAGGACTGATGCTGAAGCTGAAGCTCCAATACTTTGGTCACTTGATGTGAAGAGACAACTCATTAGAAAAGACCCTAATGCTGGGAAAGGCTGAGAGCAGAAGGAGAAGAGGGCAACAGAGGATGAAATGACTCAACGGACATGAGTCTGAACAAACTCTAAGAGATAGTGAATAAAGAGAGGCCTGGCATGCTGCAGTCCATGGGATCATAAAGAGTCAGATATGAGTTAGCAAATGAACAACAACAATTTGGAGTTTCATGATTCAGTATCTCAAACCCAGACAATGCTTCAGGAGGGAAGGAGCCTTATTTGTCTGGTTTATCACTATATCTTCCTCACAAAACACAGAGCCTGCCACAGAGAAGTGTGGTTGGTGACTTCTTACCTGGCTTCCAGTGATACCCATCTTAGTATTTACCCCTTTGTGTAATTCCCTACCCTTGAATGTGGGAAGAAACTAGTTAATGCCTCTCTTCTGACAATAGTATATGGACAAAAAATTGGGATGTCACATTTATGACTGAGTTACACAAGGTTTTGACCCCTCGTGTCTTGCTAGCAGACTTTCTCTTGTTTCCTTGGCTTACATCTTCATTGAACAGGTTGCCATATTGGAGAAGCCCATGGAACTAGGAACCAAGGTTGGCTTCTGGACAGCAGCCTGCAAGGAACTTGGGAATGCCAACAACCACATGAGCCTGGAAGTGCATCCTTCCCTAGTCAAGCCGTGAGGTGATTGTAGCCCCAAGACCCCTTCTGTACAGCCTGTGAGAGATCCAGAAGCAGAGGACCCAGGTAAACTGTGTCCAGATATCTGACCCAAAGAAAATGTGAGATAATCATTGTGAATTGCTTTAAGCCATCTGGTATGGATTCTCTTTTTTGACAGGAAAGTAGGATTTATTAGTGAGCATGAGTACGGAAGGGCTCTCAAACCTTGGGGGCCAAAGTTTTCATGAGTGCAGGGCCCAACATTTGTCCAGGAGGCATGATTAGGGGTGTATTTGACCTTACAGTCATCCAGAATGAGCCACTTTCTGTTAGGTAAAGACAACCAGGACACCAAAAGAGTGTCTAACAGGCTTTTTAATGGTGAAACTCTCCTGGGCGGGGTTCCTGGACCCGAACGAGACAGGTGGAGGAAGTCCACGCCCGGACCATGCTGGGGTGGTTTTTATACGTTCATTGCGAGGGATGGTCAGGCTAGATGGACGGTGGTTCAGATAAGTCGCCAGGCCAAGGCATCGCGGGCTGACACGTCCTTCTACGTGGCTGGGGTGGGGCGGCTTTAGCTGGTGAAGTGTGCTGTCATTGGTCCCCAGGATCTGGGAGGCTCCTTCCGTTAGGGACTTCCCCAGCCGTCAGGAGGGAGAGGAGGGGCAGCCCATCATGGCCCCCAGGATGCGGCCTTACACTTTCTTGCCACATGTTTCCAAATTCATCAGCGTTAAACTTAGTAAATCCCCAGTTCTTGCAGATGTGGGTCTTCTGGTGGCCAGAAAACTTGAACTTGGCCCTGCCTGGTGGGCCTCAATCACACACTTCTTGTTCTACAGCTTGGTGTGGATGGACATTATGATTTGGCCAATGTGGACCCTGGCCGCTGCATCCTGGGACTTTCCCAAGGCTACATGCACACCTGTCTGGAGGGTAGATTGGGGATGACATGCTGGGCATGAATGTCCACTGGCAAAAGCTGTCTCCATGTTCTCTTAGGGCAACTTACGGAGGCAACAGGCTACTGTTTGCAGCAGTCCCATACTGGGACCCCATGGGGAGAAAAGCACTGGTCAGCTTAATTGGCTGCAAATGGATTATCTGTTACAAAGTGCTAGATTACTAACTTGAGTAGGCACTCAATATGTTTTTGGGAAACGACTGAATGAAGAAGACTAAGCAGAGGTATACATTTATTCTTTGTTCACTTGACGGAGGGTTCATAATGATGGTGAGAAGTCTGGAGTTGAAGAGGTTTGGATAATACTGTAATTGACTGTAGCTAAGGTACAAGAGCAGGTACAATATAAACACCTTAAGAATCTTAGAAAATGTTCTACAGCCTGATCCCTTTCTCCTGCACTAAAGCAAAACACTTTACATCAAGGAGCTTACAATCAGATGCTTGGAATCTGCCAGCTCTCTCTCTGTTTTTTCTCATATATGCACATTTCAGGAAAATCTCTGCAGCCAGGAGGACCCTGGAAAATCCATCTAGTTGGTCTTGGGAAGAGNACCTTAAGAATCTTAGAAAATGTTCTACAGCCTGATCCCTTTCTCCTGTGCTAA
Source organism: Raphicerus campestris (assembly GCA_006410735.1). Classification (NCBI taxonomy): domain Eukaryota; kingdom Metazoa; phylum Chordata; class Mammalia; order Artiodactyla; family Bovidae; genus Raphicerus; species Raphicerus campestris. Next base: position 42,357 of record SJYW01021179.1, on the reverse strand, counting down.
AGCAAAACACTTTACATCAAGGAGCTTACAATCAGATGCTTGAAATCTGCCAGCTCTCTCTCTGTTTGTTCTCATATATGCACATTTCAGGAAAATCTCTGCAGCCAGGAGGACCCTGGAAAATCCATCTAGTTGGTCTTGGGAAGAGCTGCTTGCTTGTTTATCTGATATCTTTATCCTATCATGAATAAGTTCACTCCCTTTCCCCCTTATCTGTTGTCATTAGCTGTATGATATTAGTGAAGGTTAATCCTGAAGCACTTCCTGGAGATGGAGAGAGATATGATTCATTTTTCTAACAATATGTTTATTGATTGTACACAGGAAAAGATCAATGCATTAAAAACAAAATGCATCATTTCTAACAGGAGCACAGCCTTGGTGTCAGGTCTGCAGGATGCAGCTGAAACACAGAAATATCAGCTGGAGGATTTACCAGTGCAGTCCTTGACAGAGGAATACTGCATAAGAAAGGTTCAGTTGGAAGTATAACATAAGAGTTTCTTCCCCACTTAGCTTAGTCTTGAGTGGTTAAATGATTCGACACATTAAAGTGTGTAAAGGACTAACTAGGCAAGTGAATAGGTGCTTGTACACCATGTGAAGGTCTGAAGAAACATGCTCAATAATTTTTAACACAATCAAGTAGTTCCACTGGTTGTAAGCACAGCAGCACAAACAAGCATCCAAATGAAGATCTGCTTAATAGACTCTTCCTTCAGCCACATGCCAAGTCTCTTGTTTATTCTAAGAACCTTGACTCTTGTGCACAAGCTTTCTCCATCCATCTGAAACTCATCAACCTTTCCTTTGGCATCCATTTCAACATCATATAGAGAAGGGGACTAAATTGCTCAAACTTTGGGATGTTTATTTAAAAACTAAATTTGGTATATTTAGGACAAATACATCAAAATGGACGCTGTGTTACTTATTTTTAAAAGCTTGTGCTTTTTGAACAAGTCATCTCAGAATAATCTGGAAATACTATGATGGTGGTAGACATTATTTTGCCCCTTCAGAACATTTTTTGCCCTGTTTGATTTTTTTCTGCACCTATCCACAAAGTCTTTTCTTATAGTTTTCCAGGAACGTATATGTGAGAGCCTGCATTAAGTCCTATAATAAATGGAGATTTAGGTTTCCACTGCCAATGCAAGAGATGCAGGTTTGACCCCTGGATCAGGAAGATCCCCTGGAGGAGGAAATGGCAATCCACTCCAGTATTTTTGCCTGGGAAGCTCCATGGAGAAAGGAGCCTGATGTACTACAATCCATGGGTTCACAAAGAGTTGGACATGACTTTTTGAACATGAGTGTGTGTGCACACGCGCACACACACACACACGCCCCAGTCCTGAGAGACTGGATTGAAATGGGTGTGAAGAAACATCTGGTGGCTGATGCTTTCAGCCATAAGTGCAGCAACACAAGGACAGTGGTTCAGGACTTAAGCTTTTGTCAAAATTTTCACTTGGTACAGTCTGGCTCCTTTAAAGATTTGGGATCAGAGGCCTTAGAAATGTGCCTGGGTAATATACTCAAACTGTAAGTGAGAGAAGAAAGAGCCCCTGAACTACTGAAGCAGGAGCCCCTGCCCAGGGTCTCTAATTTCACCAGGGCAGATGGAAGAGGCAACAAGTTTTCCTTCCAGATGCTCCTCACCTGAGGGCATGATCTCTTTTCAGTGGGGGTATTTCCTTGTTCTTCTCTGTTACCAGTGACCCAGTTGGGGCACCACTAATTTTTGCTATAAATATGAAGAGAGTNAGATGCTCCTCACCTGACGGCCTGATCTCTTTTCAGTGGGGGTATTTCCTTGTTCTTCTCTGTTACCAGTGACCCAGTTGGGGCACCACTAATTTTTGCTATAAATATGAAGAGAGTAATGAATTTCTGCAGTACTTCCCTGTTAGCTACATTTATCGAGCTCAGAGCACTTTTGATTATGACTAGGTGTCACGTCAGCTCCTTTGATTATCACTAAAGCCCTCTGTTGTGGAAGGAGTTTTATGTGCATTCCATAGATCAGAACACATGTCAAAGAATTTACTCAAGACCAGACAGCTATGTTGAAGGATCGACAGGAAACCCAGGTCACCGGGCAACCAGAGCAGGATCAGAGCTGGGACTAGGTGAAGTACTCTCATTGCACAAAAAAGACTCAGTGATCAAGACAACTGAAAATATAAAATTTCTAAAAATCAAAAATAGTACAATTTTATTTTTTTAAGAAAAAACACTTTTGCTACATAAAGGTCATTTTACTACAGATTATAGTTTTGATTTTTGTTTTCTTTCACAGGGAAGGAATATAGACATAGATGTAGAGAACAGATGTGTGTACAAGAGATGGGGGGAGGTTTACAGGGTAGGGATAGGTGGGATGAACTGAGAGATTGGGATTGACATATATACACTGTGTGTGTGTGGATGCTGTCCCCTCAGTCGTGTTCAGTGTTGTGACGCTGAGGACCACAGCCCACCAGTTTCCTCTGTCCATAAATTCTCCAGGTAAGAATACTGGAGTGGATTGCCGTGCCTTCCTCCAGGGGATCTTTCCCACCCAGGAATCGAACCTGCGTCTGTCATGTCTCTTGAATTGGCAGGCGGATTCTTTACCAATTGAGCCATCTAGGAAATCCCCATATATACAGTGGAGTGAGTAGCCTATCCCTTCTCCAGAGGATTTTCCTGACCCAGGAATCAAACCAGAGTCTCCTGCATTGTAGGCAGATTCTTTACCAGGTGAGCTACCAGGGAAGCCCCTACATGTACATTACCATGTGTAGAATAGATAGCTATTGGGGACTGCTGTGTAGCACAGGAAGCTCAGCTCAGTGCTCTGTGATGATCTAGAGGGTTGGAATGAAGGGCAGGGTGGGAGGGAGGTCCAAGAGGGAGGGAATATATGTACACATGTGGGTTCACTTCATTGTACAACAGAAAGTAACACAATGTTGTGAGACAACTATATCCTGATTCAAAAAATAGCACAATTTTAACTAAAGAAACATTCACTGAGAGTAAACTTTTTTTTTTAATCTCAACTGCATCATGGCTGGATAACGTATTGCCTTTTCACCTCCAATTGCTTCCCAGCCTTCCAGAACTCCAGGTGGCCTGCTGGTCTGCCCTGTCCTGTGACATAGCCTTCTGCTCTGTTTTGTATCAGCACAGGCAGCTTCAGGAAACAACAGCTTCTTCCTGCTACTGCTATTCTGGCCAGCTCTCCTCTCTTGCTTTCATATGGATAATGGCTTAGGGAGGTCTCTTTCCTTCAGAACAGGCTTTGGATCTATGAAAATCAGAGGAGAAGTGACATTTCTTCTTCAAGATGTGGTCTTCATGCCTCTGAAAGCTGGCATCTGCAGAGAAGCTGTCATAGCTCGATCAATAGGGAGGAAGGGAGCCAATGGCCCCGAGTACTTCCTGGTTGCAGAGGATGATATGGTTGGATGGCATCACCAACTCAATGGACATGAGTTTGAGGAAGTCTGGTGTGCTGCAGTCCATGGGGTTGCAAAGAATCAGACACAACTGAGCAACTGAACAAGAACAACCTCCTGAACACAGAGCACTATGCCACACAACAGAGCTGTCCAAGAGCATGGGTTCTGAAGCCAGGCTGTCTGCTTCCAATTCTGATCCAAACACTGGCTAGCTGTGTGGCTTTGGGTTAACTATTTATTCTCAAACATGCAAAATTAACCTAGTAAAGTTAATATGAAGAATTATCCATGTGAAGTACTTAGGACTGTCCCTGACACACAATTAGCATTTAGTACTTGCCAGCAATTATTTTTGCTATTTAACTTTATGCTCACAGTAACTCTGTGAGCTGGTCATATTATGACCAGGAATAGTAAATTTAATTAACTTATTCAAAAAATTCTGGTAAAATGGAAGGAGATGACATCCAAACTACCATTTTCATAGAAACCCATAGAACACATTTGATTCTTTTAAGAGAAAAAAAAATGTGTTTTCTTTACTCAAAATGGTTCCAATTTTCTGTATTATTAGAAATTAAGTAAGGAGCCAGTTATGACCAACCTAGACAGCATATTAAAAAGCAGAGACATTACTTTGCCAAGAAAGGTCCATTTAGTCAAAGCTATGGTTTTTCCAGTGGTCCTGTATGGATGTGAGAGTTGGACTATAAAGAAAGCTGAGCACCAAAGAATTGATGCTTTTGAACTGTGGTGTTGGAGAAGACTCTTGAGAGTCACTTGGACTGCAAGGAGATCCAACCAGTCAATCCTAAAAGATATCAGTCCTGGGTATTCATTGGAAGGATTGATGTTGAAGCTGAAACTCAAATACTTTGGCCACCTGATGCAAAGAACTTATTCAGTGGAAAAGACCCTGATATTGGGAAAGACTGAAGGCAGGAGAAGAAGGGGACGACAGGGATGAGATGGTTGGATGGCATCACCAACTCGATGAACATAGATTTGAGTAGACTCTGGGAGTTGGTGATGGACAGGGAGGCCTGGCGTGCTGTGATTCATGGGGTTGCAAAGATTTGAACATGACTGAGTGAACTGCACCGAACTGAAAGGAGCCAGAGTTTGTGATAAGGCCAAGAAAGTTTTGTTTGTTTTGTTTTGCTTGTATTTGAAAAATGCTCAGGCTTGCGTTTTATTTCATGAACTTTTTTCCAAAAAGTCATTCTTGACTAATAATTTGGAACAAAATGTTACTTTACCTTCAACAATCTGAATTGCTTCTGGTTCTAACCTGCTTATTGAAGAATATTGTTTTCAATCTTCTGTAGACTTTCATCCTTTTAAAATTGCCAGTACATAAATAGCACCCTTACACTCTGCCTCTTGCTGGAAGCCTGGACTAACATTGACGTAATATAAGCACACTTACCACCTGTTCCACAAACCATCCCCAAATACTGTCAAGCCTTGCAGGACACAGACAAGAGGCTACCTGGCAAGAAAGAAGTGTTGATCTTATTTTTAATTTCCCTTGATAGATTCTTTTCTGAAAGTAGAGCAAATTAAAAACATACATTGAAGAGCTTGAAGAATCACATAAATAAAAATGAAATGAAACCCCCAAAAGAACCATATCAGAAACCAATGTAATTGGAGCTTTATGGAGGAGAAAGATTAAAAGGGGGGACATATCCTGCTTTTAACAGAAGAGATTTGGTAACATCATCATCCCCTTGAGAGGGAAAAAGGTTGATTTTAATTACTCCTGGTACTAGGCATTCATAGATACATCCATTTTATGGTATTCTATTATTTTCCATAGAGTAAATGTGAGTCATTTAGATCTTTTTGTTTTGTCCCTTGCAGAATAAGAATTAACGATGCTCTTAAGTACAAATGTCATTTTAAAATTATTTTTTATTGGAGTATAGTTGCTTTGCAATGTTGTGCTATTTTATGTTGTACAGCAAAGTGAATCAGCTATATGTATACATATATTCCTAGAGAGCATATTAAAAAGCAGAGACATTACTTTACTGACAAAGGTCTGTCTAGTCAAAGCTATGGTTTTTCCAGTAGTCATGCATGGATGTGAGAGAGTTGGACTGTGAAGAAAGCTGAGTGCTGAAGAATTGATGCTCTTGAACTGTGGTGTTGGAGAAGACTCTTGAGAGTCCCTTGGACTGCAAGGAGATTAAAGGAAATCAGTCCTGAATATTCATTGGAAGGACTGATGCTGAAGCTGAAACTCTAATACTTTGGCCACCTGTTGCAAAGGACTGACTCATTGGAAAAGACCCTGATACTGGGGAAGATTGAAGGCAGGAGCAGAAGGGGATGACAGAGGATGCAATGGTTGGATGGCATCACCGACTCGATGGACATGATTTTGAGCAAGCTCAGGGAGGTGGTGATGGACAGGGAAGCCTGGCATGCTTCAGTCTGTGGGGTCACAGAGAGTTGGACATGACTAAGCAGCTGAACTAAACTTATAGATCACTCAGATGCAGACATTCCAGCTGTTAGAATGAGGTCTCCAGGAGTGAAATAAAGGAAATCCATCAAATACTGTATTATCTGTTGTTGAAGATGCCAACTATGGTCAAGATAAACTGAATCCCTTTGCTCTAGCTTTCAATCACTTAGCAGTCTTCTGATGCCTGATAGAATTTCCCAGGTATATCCTTATCAAGAAAGACAGAAAGGTGGATCCTCCTGGTACGTGGGCATGGCCTTGCCATTCCTAGAAAAGTCTCTATATCTCCCATCTGATTTGTCTCTATCTCATGATATGGATTGTAGTAAATCAAACAGCCAGAGTTTATTCAGTTATCTCCAACTGAACTGCCAAATTGTACATGGTTCCTTTTTCATGTTTTAACACATCTGAAATCAATTGCTTCTTAGATTTCATGAAATAAAATGATTTTGATGAAGTCAAATTTTTGACCCAGTACCTTAGTGACCCAGTCAAGGTTTATTGAATTTGTGAGGCCAGGAATAAAAAAGACCTACTCTGGCCTTCTCTGGCATATGCTGTGGTTATTTACACAGTGCTGAATACTATTACTTATTCACACACACACTATCCTGTCTTTTGCCATCTCCATGTCTATCACCCGGGTAAGTCTTTTACTCATCCTTCAAGACTTAGGACAGTCTCCTTCTTTGATATTTCCTGCTAGACTAGGCTCACAGACTTACAGCCTCATAGCATCCTCTACACATCTCTATGTCTGATCCAGAATATCAGGAGGCCCATCTTATTACTACAGTGGCATAGAGCTTTTTTCTGCTCATTCCAGAGGCTATGGTTACCTTCATCAGCACCTGACAAATATGTTGCTTAAGAAAGTTAAGAGGGAGTGTGGGAATGGCCCAGATAAAACTTATCTCTGCACTGAAAGCAATTCACAGCAGCATTCCAATTGGTGATATATCAATAGTATAAGTCTACACGTGCATGAGAGTCTATGTTGGCTGACATAGCCCATGATGGAATTTTTGCTTTGATATTTTAGTTATGTCACATCAGAGAAATTCTAAAACATGACCCCAAAAAAGAATACTCTAAAAACCAGCTAGTCTAGTAGCCTTCAAACTGGGATCCCCATACTTCAAGAGGTACCCTGAANCTTGATGGAATTTTTGCTTTGATTTTTTAGTTATGTCACATCAGAGAAAGTCTAAAACATGACCCCCAAAAAGAATACTCTAAAAACCAGCTAGTCTAGTAGTCTTCAAACTGGGATCCCCATACTTCAAGAGGTACCCTGAAACTTCATAAGAGTTATCAAAGCATGAATAAGGAATTTCCAGATCCATAACTGCTTCAAAGAAAGTTATGACCAACCTAGATAGCATATTGGAAAGCAGAGATATTACTTTGTCAACAAAGGCCCGTCAGGTCAAGGCTTTGGGTTTTCCAGTGGTCATGTATGGATATGAGAGTTGGACTGTGAAGAAAGTTAAGTGCTGAAGAATTGATGCTTTTGAACTGTGGTGTTGGTGAAGACTCTTGAGAGTCCCTTGGTCTGTACAGAGATCCAACCAGTCCATCCTAAAGGAGATCAGTTCTGGGTTTTCATTGGAAGGACTGATGCTGAAGCTGAAACTCCAATNGGTTTTCCAGTGGTCATGTATGGATATGAGAGTTGGACTGTGAAGAAAGCTAAGTGCTGAAGAATTGATGCTTTTGAACTGTGGTGTTGGTGAAGACTCTTGAGAGTCCCTTGGTCTGTATGGAGATCCAACCAGTCCATCCTAAAGGAGATCAGTTCTGGGTTTTCATTGGAAGGACTGATGCTGAAGCTGAAACTCCAATACTCTGGCCACCTGATGCTGAAGCTGAAACTCCAATACTCTGGCCACCTGTTGGCTCACTGGAAAAGACCCTGATGCTGGGAGGGCTTGGAGGCAGGAGGAGAAGGGGATGACAGAGGATGAGATGGCGGGATGGCATCACCAACTCGATGGACATGAGTTTGAGTGAACTCTGGGAGTTGGTGATGGACAGGGAGGCCTGGTGTGCTGCAATTCATGGGGTCGCAAAGAGTCGGACACGACTGAGCGACTGAACTGAACTGAACTGCTTCAAATATGCTCACTGGTTTCTGACTCTTGGTGATCCCATGGACTATTAGCCTACCAGTCTCTTCTGTCCATGGGATTTCCCAGGCAAGAATACTGTCAGTGGGTAGCCATTTCCTGTTCCAGGGGAATTTCCTGAACCAGTGATCAAACCTGTGTTTCCTGAGTCTCCTGCATTGCAGGCAGATTCCACCACTGACCCACTGAGGAAGCCCTTCCAGATCCNCGGAACTGAACAGCTTCAAATATGCTCACTGGTTTCTGACTCTCGGTGATCCCATGGACTATTAGCCTACTAGTCTCTTCTGTCCATGGGATTTCCCAGGCAAGAATACTGTCAGTGGGTAGCCATTTCCTTCTCCAGGGGATCTTCCTGAACCAGGGATCAAACCTGTGTTTCCTGAGTCTCCTGCATTGCAGGCAGATTCCACCACTGACCCACTGAGGAAGCCCTTCCAGATCCCTAACTTGTATCCAAAAATAGGACAGAAGTTTGTGATGATCAAAACATCTGGTGGTCTCTCCTCTCTTACATTCTCTTTTCATAGTCTCCTTCCTGCCACTTTGCAAAAGAAAGCCTTACCTCCCATCCATCCAGCATCTTTTCAACAATTACATTGTACTTTTACATGTACAAACTTTCAGACTCCCCCCAAATTAGACAATCTGAAATATTGATGTCCAGCTTTGTGTTTTTCCTTGTCTTACACTTGATTCTTTTAAGTGCAAAGCATGGAGTTAGATATGGATAACTTGATTCATGTTGACATATCCAAAATTCACATACACTTAAGAAAGAGAAGGCAGGTATGCTGGTATTGTCCTCTAATAACCTCTCTTCTCCCATTCCCTGGCTATTGCTACATAATGTGCCCCTCTGGGGAGAGACTGCCTTTTCAATGGAGCAAAGACAAAGACAATTGGTGAAAAGCTCTGAAAGGCACTGTGCCTCATTTCAAAGGGGTACCATATTTTATCCATTAGTATTAAAATTAATGTTAAGAAATGAGATGGACACTATGGAAACACATCTTTATGCAGTCATTAGACGTTTCCTGCCACCCCTCCCCCAAATTAGTCTGATTTTGCTTATAATTAGGATTGGCTTATTCAATTAGATTAGATGATGGATATTGTCTATAAATTGAATGAGCTAAATCAGTAGCTCCAAAGTTATGGTGAAAATATCTGTAAAACAGAGCAAGACAAGTGTTTAACCAAAAATACACATGCTAAATAAAATAGATAATAAGAACCTAGTACCCACTTATGGGCTTCCCTGATGGCTCATCAGTAAAGAATCCACCTGCAATGCATGAGACACAAAGATGTAGGTTCAATTTGAGTAGGGAAGATCCCCTGGAGAGGGAATGCAACTCACTTCAATATTCTTGCCTGGAAAATCCCCTGGACAGAGGAGCCTGTTGGGCTACAGTCCATGGGGTCACAAAGAGTCGGATATGACTGAGCATGCATGCACACACTAGCTGATTACCTGTAGTAGTACAGCACAGGGAACTCGACTAAGTACTCTGTAATGACCTATTTGGGAAAAGAACCTAAAAAGAGAGGTTTTATATATATATAGCTGATTCCATTTACTATATAGCAAAAACTAACACAACAGTGTAAATCAACTATACTCCAATAAAAATTAATTTTAAAAAGTTAAGTTGCAATATGGATCAGAAATTATATTAAATAACATTTTGTAACATTAGAATCAGTTGTTACATTTTGCAAAAAATGTTGTACTGGCAAAGGTGAAATGTACCATTTCAATTTTTTCCACCTCTTCAAAGTACATTATGGTAAAGAGTTTGTTCTTGAAGGAAAGCAGAACAGGAATCATTCTTTTGTTAAAATATTGACATATTTTCTTATTGGTTGTTCGGAGAAGGCGATGGCACCCTACTCCAGTACTCTTGCCTGGAAAATCCCAAGGACGGAGGAGCCTGATAGGCTGCAGTCCATGTGGTCGCAAAGAGTCGGACACGACTGAGTGACTTCACTTTCACTTTCCACTTCATGCACTGGAGAAGGAAATGGCAACCCACTCCAGTGTTCTTGCCTGGAGAATCCCAGGGACGGGGGAGCCTGGTGGGCTGCCATCTATGGGGTCGCACAGAGTCGGACATGACTGAAGTGACTCAGCAGCATTATTGGTTGGTAAATATTTATGTGCCTGAATCCTAAAGTGGATCTATCCCAGCCCTCCCCTGGGACCTGGAACTGTAAGATGTCATGATCCAGAAACTGTAAGATCANGACATGACTGAAGTGACTCAGCAGCATTATTGGTTGGTAAATATTTATGTGCCTGAATCCTAAAGTGGATCTATCCCAGCCCTCCCCTGGGACCTGGAACTGTAAGATGTCATGATCCAGAAACTGTAAGATCACTACCCTGCACAGTTAGGTGTCTCCCATTGGGAGACCCTGTTCTCCCATTGAGGTCAGCATCTAGTTCAATTGGATTGGTTGACTGTAGATCTTACTATAAACTAATATTTGGATATCTCTCCTGGTTATGAGTATATTTAATAGTCATTTTACAAAGCTTAGTAAAGCTTTTGTGACAAACTGAGAAATGACTCCAAAAATGGATAACAAATAATCCTGCATTTAAAATTGTTTCCAATTTTTAACTAGTTCAGTAAACAAGGGTGGGGCAGTCTGAGTTCGGAGAAAGCAATTGCAACCCACTCCAGTACGCTTGCCTGGAAAATCTCATGGACGGAGGAGCCTGGAAGGCTGCAGTCCATGGAATCGCTGAGGGTCGTACATGACTGAGCGACTTCACTTTCACTTTTCACTTTCATGCATTGGAGAAGGAAATGGCAACCCACTCCAGTGTTCTTACCTGGAGAATTCCAGGGACAGGGAAGCCTGGTGGGCTGCCATCTATGGGGTCACACAGAGTCGGTCACAACTGAAGGGACTTAGCAGTAGCAGTCTGANCTCAACTGGGAAATACTAACAGTAGAAAGTCTTAATTGTAAACAGTTATAAACATTTGCACTTTTGAGGCACCGGCTACTCTGCAAAGCGATTAGAAATATTTCCCATTGTATACACACCAAAAAATCCAGACAAAGTAAGTTTCAAAGATTATTTCCACCATTTTACATATAATGGATCCAAAGTAAAGATTTTAAATGAGAAGCAGCAGTGCCCAAATAAATACACTGACTTTTCAATTTTCTAACTGCTCAGTAAGTAGTTTTACTCCTGATTTCTTTTTAAACTTCACTGCACCATTCTCAGGGGATGGAATAACTCATTTACTGGAAATTTTCAACGAGCCACATTTCAAAAAGTATTGTAGGAAGAAAGCACTGGCTCTTGCTTTGAGGTCATCTCAGTACATCAATGCATCCCTAAAGAAAACTACTGGANAGGGGATGGAATAACTCATTTACTGGAAATTTTCAACGAGCCACATTTCAAAAAGTATTGTAGGAAGAAAGCACTGGCTCTTGCTTTGAGGTCATCTCAGTACATCAATGCATCCCTAAAGAAAACTACTGGAATCCAAAAGGTTCTAGTTATAATGTAGATCTTTACTACAGATATGGTTTAGGTGGGAAGCAAAGGTAGAAGGAAACTACAGCACGCAATCCCAAGTAAAACCTCACCAAAACTTCATTTTCCAACCATCTCTTCATCTCTGCTCAAATCTCTCATTTATCCTCGTAGCAAAATAAGGCAACTGATAACGTTTTCTAGAAGTAGAAGAGGAGCTAATGGCTTTAAAGATGTCTACAGTAAAAGATCAGGCTTCCCTTGTGGCTCAGTGGTAAAGAATCCACCTGCCACTGCAGGAGATGCAGGCTTGATTCCTGGTCCAGGAAGATCCCCTGGAGAAGGAAATGGCAACCCTTCCCAGTATTCCTGCCAGGAGAAACCCATGGACAGAAGAACCTGACAGGTTGCAGTCCATGTGGTTGCACAGAGTCAGACATGACTTAGCAATGGAATAACAAAAACAGTAAAAGACTAATAGTTTGTCTATGTCACATTAATATTGTTCATGGTTTTAGTATGCACCTCTGGACAGAAATAATCACATGCTGTGGTTATTAATCACTAATGTATGTGTGTGTTTCTGCATTTCTCCTCATTCTCAGGATCAGAAATTGTTTTTCCTTTTCCTTTTTCTCTCTTACATAAGCATCTGTAAGTAGTTTAAGCTTGATGTGAAATGGTATAAATACCAGCATTTTTAGTTCTAATCAGATCATTGTATAAAACCCATTTAAAATGTTAGCTTATCATCCAGTGGCAGCTGTCTAAATAAATTATAAGAAATATGTGTGCTTTCTTTTCTTTTTGCTTTTTACAGTAAGAGTTGGTCAAATCTTCAGCATAAATTTTATCAGCAGAAAAGACATTGAGTCTTTTTAGGCAGAGACTGCAAAAATGAGGAGCATGGGACTATTTTAATATGCTACTTTATTAATTTCACTGTGTATTTAGCTCATGTTTTAAGAATAATGCTGATTTCATCAATTTTATACTGTCAAAAGTTTTCCAAAACATTTTGAAAACTAGTAAATAATTTCTAAGGAGTGTCATAAAGCCATTAAAAATGTAAAGGCTAATTTCTATGATTCAACTTTAAAATACTACACACCATCCACACATACAACACACACTAGAAGAAAATATATTAAAAATAGTATAAATGGTATTTAATACTGATGATTATCTTTTTTTCTTTACTTTCTGAATTTCCTATGATTATGTGTTTCATAATCACAAAATGAACATCATTTATTCTCTAAACAAAGAGCATAAAGCACTATTCTGAAGGCTAATTTCAAACCAAGTAAATGAACCTTGGGTACACCAGCTACCAGATAATTTCACACTGGGAGACAGTGACTAAAACAAGCCTGGCATAATTGAGGGGAGGAACAATCTCTGCTTCTGGAAGGAACATTATAACTGAGATGGTTTGAAGAAAGGTGAGTGAACACAACATAAAAACATCAAAACGTTATGTTTTATGGTTATTTGATGTAGAACAGATGGCATAGTTCAGCTCAAAATATATTCTAATGTTTTACCTCCAAACATCAAACCTCTACCCTTGTGCACTTAATGCTATTTTTAGCTCCCATTACTTAAGGTTTGTATGGTCTCTCTAGAGCTGTGTTCTCATAAAAAACCATTTGGATTTAGACTCTCTGCTGGTGTGGATTGCAGCTCTTACCTGCAGAAGCAATTAATCATTTAATTAGCAGTAGTGTTTTAATTTTAGACAATTTTTTTACCAATAGTATAAATAACAATGCTTAAAATCTGGTATTAGAGAAAATAAGATGCAAAATGTTTACTCTAGACTACCCTACAGGAAGTCAAGTATTTATGGTTAAGGCTATTTAGATTTGATGTAGAATCTTAGATGAGTAATGGGCTTCATATCAATCTGCTTGGGTTATTTATACTTTAGTTGAACACTGAAATTCTTAAGGGACTTACTTATGATCACAATTAATTAGTGACAAATTAATATATGTAGCATGCACTGTTTTCAGTTCTTTCAAATCTGGGTGCTTCTTTCAATTGTCATTGATTAATGTACCTTCTAAAATAGATCTTAGATTTGTGAGACTTTTTGTCTTTAATGAAAACAAGTCAAGGAATATGAGAGTTCTAAGGAATCCAAGCGCCCTTCCCTTTCAGATCTCTTGCTTTAAAAGAGATGAGAAAATTGAGGCTCAGTATGGAGGAGGGCATGGCAACCCATTCCAGTATTCTTGCCTGGAGAATCTCTATGGAAAGAGGAGACTGAGACTACAGTCCATACAGTCGCCAAGAGTCAGACATGACTGAGCAACTGAGCACAGCACAATACATGATTTGAGGGGCTCAGTATTCCCCTTTTGTTCATCTTTGGTGCCCAGAAGAATCAGAGGCACATCAAGTGGGTGCCTTACCAGTTCACACCTAGATCTGGATGAAGCTGAAGAGACTCTTTGTTGCAGGGTGACAAAAGAATGTTAGTTGGCCCTAGCCAACTAGCCCTAGCTCTTGTATATCAGGGTTCTGTCAAGACTACCCCCAAGGTTCTGCTCCTGAGACCCTAGAAGTTACCTCTGAATCCTCTTCCTCTTGAATCCTGATAGCTCAATCTTTTTCTTGTTTCTGAGAGCTAGTCAGTATTCTTCCACTAAATTTCTCTTTTTCCTTAAGAGATTCCTGAGCTTGTTTCTGTGCCTTTCAACAGAGAGTCCGACCAATAAACTCAGAATAGGCAGATGGAGTTGCCCAGTGTCCCACAGTTAGTCAGTGGAGGAACAAACTTGCCCCCTGACTTGAATTAAGTAAACTTGCCTCTCAAGTACTTGAATTAAACACTCTTCTTCTACTTTTTTTTGGTTTGTTTGTTTTTAAAAGAGCCTTATAGACATATGTTGTATGATATTTAATCATTTATGGTCTTTGCCTTATCCTAGCATCTTAAAACGTCTGATTAATTCCTGGGATAACAGATCATCCTGACACTTCAATGTGAGGTTTTGTTTTTGCAAAAATATTTAGTTTATTTATTTATTGGCCATGTGGCTTATAGGACCTCAGTTACCTAATCATGGATTGAACTTGTGTTCTTGGCAGTAAAATCACAGAGTCCAAGTTTTTTTCTCAAAAGAAAAATGTATCTCAATTAATTTCTATGGACAGTGTGCTCTCAGGCTTCCCCAGATGGCGTTAGTGGTAAAGAACCCACCTGTGAATGTAGGAGATATATGAGATGTGGGTTCAATCCCTGGATTGGGAAGATCGCCTAGAAAAGGGAATGGCAACCCACTCTAGTATTCTTGCCTGGAAAATCCCATGGACAGAGCAACCTGGTGGGGAATAGCCCATGGGGTCACAAAGAGTTGGACACAACTGAAATGACAGCATGTACACAATGTGTTCTCATCTCTCAGTTCTCACAAACATTGTCTATCAAGTTGTTTCAATACTTTGTGGCTTTTTCTTCAAGGAATAGAAGTTCATCAATTCTTCTGAATGGCCTGGGGTCAATATTCCTGTACAGACTTGATATAGCAAGTGTTCAATAAATATTTATTGGTTTATTGATCTCTTATGAACAGGTAAATGAATCATGGGTAATTCAAAACAGATGAATGTTTACAACTATAGCAGTGGATAGATGAATTGGCATGTCACAAATTCTATTAGCTTCTGCCTTGAAACATACCCAATACACCTAACTCTGAGAATAAGGCAGAAATGAGTGCCATCAATCTCACCCAGGTCATTTAAGAGAACATCACATATGCGTTTTGCTCACATAGGGATTTCATCAAACTAGAGAGTGATTTGGTTCCTTTTATTATCTCATGTTCATTGTCTATTCTGTCTTTGCTATCTAATTATATACATGTCACCTGAGATGATAATTATAGTGAAGATTATTAGTTAAATTCTAAGGTAAAAGAAAGATTTTGACAGTTTAGAGTTTGATGAGTTTGCTAGTATGGAAAATTTATAACATCAAATATTTTTATATCTAAAATTGTGATACATGTGTATTTTTTTTTTT
>SJYW01021179.1:0-10291 GCA_006410735.1 Raphicerus campestris | reverse complement strand
AGTAATAATAGGTTATAAAAATAATAAAGATATTGAGGACTTAAAAATTTTAGAAAGTTAAAAAGAAGGAGACGAAAAAGAAGAAAAAAAATTTTTTTCAAAAAAAAATTAAAAAAAATTCTTTAAAAAAAGAAAGAAAGAAAGAAAAAAATCACGCTTCCACATCACCCCCCCCCCAAAAAAAAAGTTCATAAAAGTAGTAAAGGTATATCTGGCCCTTTCTCTGGCGTTGTGAGCTGTGTGGAGTCACTACCAAGACAGTTCCCTCTGTTTGACTTCCTCTGTTTGCTGGTCTCTTCCGTGTCTGATTTCCGTCTTGATACAGGGATGGCGGTGATGGACTCTACGCTGGGCTTGTCCCTGCTATCAGGGCCTGCCCTAGGCTTCATGCACCTCCTCAATCTAAGCCACTCAGGTTTGGCTCTCAGGAAGCCCTCTGAGGCACAGATTTGGTTAGGCCTGTGCTTTGTGCCCTTCCCAGGTCCGAGTAGCTAGGGAGTTTGGTGAGCGCAATTGCTGTGATTTCTGGGCTTATCATGCTGCTCAGATTTCTGGGATTACCGCTGAGGCTCCTTCTCAGGCAGATGATGACTGTCAGAGCCCCCCAGAAGTCTTAACAAAGAAACCTGCTTGCAATTTGGTAGGTAATGTCTCTCTTGAGCTACAATTGCCACCCTCCACTCCAGCTCTTAAGGCTCTGGCTGTCTGTCACCGGAGGGGGATGGTCTGTAGCCAGTTAATCTGATCCATCCTTTGTTCTGTGCGTGGGCCTGTCCGTGTCTTATGTTCAAGTGCTCCGCGTGGTAGCTATCCCACAGTCTGGTTTGCTAGTCCAAGTTAGTTCATTCAGGCCACAGGCGGACCCGATTCTGGCTGTGTTACTACCCGATTCTCGGCGAAAAGCCCTGCAGTCTGCGTCTCCCGCGGCCCAATTCTTAGAAAGCACTGCCGCTGGCAGGTCCCACTTCTCCCTGCCCAACCCCCACTCTCTGGTGTAGGATGCAGGCGTTTGCGCTGCTTATCTGCTGGGGGATTTACTGTTGGATTCGTACTCTGTTGGTTTTAATCATTTACTTTTCCTTCCTGTTATGTTGCCCTCTGTGCTTCCAAGGCTCGACACAGACTCAGCTGCGAGAATATTTCCTGGAGCTTGGAAACCTCTCTTTTAGAGTCTCTTCCCAGGACGGGGCTCCCTCCCTACCTCCTTTGTCTCTTTTTATGTCTTTTATATTTATTCCTACCTGTTTTTGAAGCCAATGATCTGCTTTGCTGGATGCCTGATGTCCTCTGCCAGTATTCAGAAGTTGTTTTGTGGAGTTTACTCAGCGTTGAAATGTTCTTTTGATGAAGTAGTGAGGGAGAAAGTGGTCTCCCCATACTATTCCTCCGCCATCTTTTTCCACCCTCTGGCTTAGTCTTTTTAAACCTCAGTGTCCTCATCTGGCAAATAGGGCTAATAATAGAAATTCCCACATAAAGTTGTGAGCATGAAATTAGTCAATTCTTGTAAAATTTTTGACACACAGGAGATGCACAATAAATGTTAACTGAAAAATGATAATGTAAAAGCACAGAACTATGTCAATGTTACAGAAGAGGTATGTGATGAATAAATTAGATGATATCTGGAACATGCTGAATTGTCTATAAATGTTTTTGGTAGGAGAAGTCATCAAGAAAGCACACTATAATTTGTTGAGATCTCAGTCTACCTGTGCCTACCCTGTGTTTTCCTCACTTTCCTATTCTAGCAAACGGACAAACTTTAGCATTTCCTGGCCTCAGAAATTTTTTTCTTTTGCTGAGCAGAAATCAAATACTGCTCAAAAACTATTACATGTCCTTTATTATACAAAGCCAAAGTTTATTGAGGAGATAATTCCGACTGTCCCAGAGAAAGAACAAATAGAAGGATTAAGTGTTTTTGAGGTCAAGGGAAGAAGATGAGTGATTTTGTTCTTCACACTTGGAAGAAGCTGAAGGTTTGTGGATCTTGCACAGAATCTGGGATCTAGAGCTGCTATCTGTCAGCACTTTGGGGTGGAGGGCAGGATTTGCCTGAGGAAGTATGACCTACACTAGGGGGTATCTAGATTTATTAGTGGAAGAGTGTCCAAGGAAATGATGCTTCCATGTATCAAATGCTGCAGAGAGTTATGTGCGGTCAGTGACAAGACCTTAAAACTGGAATTTAAGAGGCTGTTGGGGTTTTCTTTTATGCTAGTGCACACACATTGACTGTGCACCATCAAGCAAGCTGTGTTCTTCAATATATAAAGAACATTCAAATAGAAGAGAATGTTTCATAGGAAGATAATTGAAAGTATTAATGAGCCTTGGATTATTGAAGAAATGCTCAGCTAAACAGGATGATTATACCCAGAGGAAAGTGTAAACTATGATAATAAAAGAGGGAAAGTGGGAATGATAATCCAAATCTCTGAAAGACAATTTCTATGCATGTTAGTCTTTTAGGATTGATTCACGGTTGATTCTACTGAACAACAACATGCATGTTAACTGTGTTGTCAGAGAATAATCTCTATGTGATTTCAGTTCTTTTATATTTACTGAGACTGGTTAATGGCCAAACATACGATCTACATTGGTGAAAGTACAAAGGATATGTATTTGTTTGTTAAGTATATTGTTCTGTAAATATCAATAAGGTCAAGATAGGTGACGGTGTTGTTTAGATCTTCTATATTTTTGATAGAGTCTTTTTGGTCTACTAATCCTATAAATTGTTGAACAATGGGTGTTTATGTCTCTTGCTATCATCACAGAATTGTTTGCTTTTTTTCTCTTTAATTTGTCAATATTTGGTTCATAGATAGTAAGGCTGGTCTTAAATTCAAAATGTTTAAAGTTTTTAAGTCTTGAGAAGAATTTACCTTTTTATCATTATGAAATATTCCTATGTATCTTGTATATTTGTCTTGAAGACTATTTTCTGATATTAAAATAGCTCCTCCAGGCTTCTTATGCTTCCTGTTTGCAAGCTATATCCCGTATATCTTATTGTTGTTTAGCTGCTCAGTCGTGTCCGACTCTTTGGGATCCCATAGACTGTAGCTTCCCAGGTTCCTCTGTCCAAGAGATTCTCCAGGCAAGAGTACTGGAGTGGGTTTTGCCATTTCCTTCTCCAGGGGATCACCTGACCCAGGGATCAAACCCATGACTTCTGCTTAGTAGGTGGCTTCTTTACCACTGAGCCATCAAGGAAGCCCATATCATATATAATGTGGACTATATATAGTCTTTGCATCTATTGATTCAGCCTACTTGTATTTTTATAGTCAAAGAGTATCTCTTATAGACAGAATGTAGTTGAGTCTTGCTTTATGATTCATTCTGAGTGTCTCTACTTTTTAATTGGAGTGTTAGCCTATTAATTTGTATAATTATTGCTATTGCTAGATTTAGATCCTATTTTATCTTATTATTTTATGTGGCTTATTATTTATTTTTAGTCATTACTTCTCTCTCTCTCATTCTTATTTCTCTTTTACTGACTTCTTTTGTATTACTTGACTTATTTAGAATTCTATTTTAATTTATTTATTGGTTTTTAGCTACATTTGGTCAATGCATTCTAAATATAAGTTATGCATTTGGAATAGTATATTTAATGATTAGCATTATATAAGCAAAGCAATACTTATGGTTATATTTACTATGAAAGTGTTATTAAATATAAAATCTTATTTCAATCTGTATAGTTTTAGAAATGTGGAAAATTTATAGGGTGCCAGGAAAGAAAAACAGAAGTGATAAAAGGGTTGGAACTAGAATCAAAGAAGATAAATGAACAGACATAATTTGGCCCAAAAATGAGAAAGCTCAAAGATAACATTTTGCCTTTAAATAGATGAAGTATGTTCATGTGGTGACCAGCTGTTTTCATCTCTTCCCCAAAAAGAAGAAAATAACATTAATTGTAACAAGGTGGAATTTATGGTTGCCAAGGGGCAAAAAAAAAAAAAAAAAAAAGCCCCCCAAAACAACCATCTTTACTAATTCCACAATGTGCCATGGTGTTAAAGTTATTGGGAAGTGTTAAATAGCTTTTTAAAAAAAGCATTGTGTATATCTCTCTGCCTGTCCTCATTTCTATAGAAAGCCCATTATCAATGTGCCCTTGATTACTTTTCTTTAGTTGTGTTACCTAGTGGCTCAGATGGTAAAGAATCTGCCTAAATATGTAAGACCTGGATTCAGTCCCTGGGTCAAGAAGATCCCCTGGAGAAGGGAATAGCTGCCCACTCCAGTATTCTTGCCTGAAGAGTTCCATGGCAGGAGCCTGGTAGGCTGCAGTCCATGGGGTCTCGAGAGTCAGATGACTGAGTGACTAACACTACTTAGATGCAGGGAAGGATTAAATTTTATTGGAGATTTAGTAAAATACTATAATTCTGAAGCCAAGTGCAAAAGTTATTCTCCATTTGATATACTTGAGAAAATATCTGGAAAAAATAATATTATTTGAGGATAAGGTTGCAGATTTAGCAAATAAAATTATAGAATCTCCAGTTAAATTGTAAATTTCAGATAAACTAAATTATTTTTAGCCTAAGCATATTCCATGCAATAACTGAAGTATACTTATTCTGAAACATTATTTATCTAAAATTCAAATTTAAGTGGGCATAGTGCATTTTTATCTGGCAATTTTATTAAGGAATACATAAATTTTAAAATTGTAAAAGTGCCTGATGCTTAAGATCCTTTTTCTTTGTAGAGGCAAGGAATGATATCGATATCTTTGATGTATATTGGAATGTTTCTCTTAACTAACTAGATATATTTACAACTTTGGTCAGAGATGTGAGAGGAATGTTTCTGATGTAATGAGCAGCTTTATCAATCTTCTCACCTTTGTTCAAGTGTCACTGGAGTTTACACAACCATTTACCAAGAGAAGCATGATTTTTGGAATAATTTCTGTCCAGTTGTATGGATACAGATCAACTGTTTGAGCTTTCTCTCCCTTCTGTTTCTGAAGTTTCAATTCAGTTCAGTTCAGTCGCTCAATCGTGTTGCTCTTTGTGACACCATGAACCGCAGCACACCAGGCATCCTTGTCCATCACCAACTCCCGGAGTTTACCCAAACTCATGTGCATTGAGTTGGTGATGCCATCCAACCATCTCATTCTCTGTTGTCCCCTTCTCCTCCTGCCCTCAGTCTTTCCCAGCATCAGAGTCTTTTCAAATGAGTCAGCTCTTTGCATCAGGTGGCCAAAGTATTGGAGTTTCAGCTTCAACATCAGTCCTTCTAATGAACACCCAGAACTGATCTCCTTTAGGATGGGCTGGTGGGATCTCCTTGCAGTCCAAGGGGCTCTCAAGAGTCTTCTCCAACACCACAGTTCAAAAGCATCAATTCTTCGGCCCTCAGCTTTCTTTATAGATTCAGACACTAGGATATAGTCACTGGACAGTGTAGAAGCTGAAGTCTGGGTGCATGATAGTCTTCAAAGATGACAGCCATCAAATCTTTGCCTCTGTATCTCACTCACATCAAGGGGTGAAGAGGATGATTTCCTTTATTTTAATATAGGCTGATTTCAGTGACTTTTTGACAGTAACATGCATCAGAATTGGCTTTCTAGATCATTTTTAGAAAGACCTCTTAAGCCAGGTCATAAGATTTGCAGGATTATATGGTAGTTCTATTTTAATTTTTAAAGGAACTTCTATACTGTTCTCTATAGTGATCACACCAATTTACATTCCTACCAAGAGTGAAGGAGGATTCCTTTTTCTCCACATCCTTTCCAGCATTTATTGTTTATAGACTGCTTGATGATGGTCATTCTGACTGATATGAGAAGATACATCATGGTAGTTTTGAGAACATACTGTATAGTCTAGGGAACTCTACTTAATGCACTGTGGTGACCTGAATAGGAAGTCCAAAAGGGAGAAGATATATGTATGGCTGATACATTTTGCTGTGCCGTAGAAACTAACACAACATTGTAAAGAACTATACTCCAATAAAAAAATTAATTTTAAAAAATGGAGTTTAAAGAAGACTTGCAGCTTCTGCCCAAGTCTCTTGGAATGATTAATCTGAGACTCTCTTTCTCTCAAAATCCAGATCCATGCTCTGAGACGCTCAAGACCCCTGGAGAAGCCACCTTGGGTGATTTAACTGCCCCTGTTGACTCCCAGCCTATAGTCAGCACCAACTGACAGTCATTCAAATGACCCGTCTGGGACATTGGGAAAGACTCTCCTTCACTGAAGTTTACTCACGCTCTTCAGAGTCTTTTTCTAGGTCAGCCTTCAATCTTGGCATCATTCTTGTCAGACCTACGTAATCCAGGTTTAGCAAGAATACAGCAAAGTCAATTTGGAAAGAATCCTCCTCCCCTGCCTTGGTATCTGATCAAGTTCCTCATTCCCCACTCTTGTTATCTGATCACTCTGGTTGGCCCTCAGAAAGAATCCTGTTTGGTCAGTTTAGTCCGAATTTTCTCTAATCCTGATGTCTTCTCTTAGAAAATTTCCAGTAACTTCCTGGGAATCTCCCCTCAGTCAGGTCCCACAAATTAGTACAAATCTCCATTTGTTCTTGTAGCATTTGGAATTGAGTCTAATTCTCTGCTGAAGTTTCTTTCCCCCTATTGCAACAGTTCCTTAAGAAAAATCTCTTTACTTCTTTAACTACTATCAGACTTTGGTCTTCTAAAATAACATTTAGCCCANACAAATCTCCATTTGTTCTTGTAGCATTTGGAATTGAGTCTAATTCTCTGCTGAAGTTTCTTTCCCCCTATTGCAACAGTTCCTTAAGAAAAATCTCTTTACTTCTTTAACTACTATCAGACTTTGGTCTTCTAAAATAACATTTAGCCCAGTTGAACTTCCAGATACTATAACCCCAGCTGACTGCAACATGATGAGAGACTCAAAGTGGGAACCTTCTAATTGAGATAGTCAACATATAGAACTGTGATAAATACTAATAATTGTTTTAAGCTACTCACTGAGTTTTTGGGGTAGTTTGTTTTATAATTGATAACTGAAATATCTGAGGATTTTTTAGATGATGAATTTTCACCAAGAGAATATATTAGTGGATAAACAAAGAGATACTGTGTACCTTTCTGGTCAATATTAAGTACAATATTTTAAAATATAAAAGTGTTTTCCTAATTAAATAGCAAACAATATACGGTATTGAGAAGTACTTATAGCCAAGTTAAAATGAATGGAAACAATACTGTTTTATCTTTACTCTATTGCTCAAAAATAGAAGAAAATCATTGTCAATAATATACTCTATTTATTATATTTTCTATTCTTTTGTTACTTCCATTAGCATTTTTACCATGTTACCTAATTTAATCATCTTAATAAATATGACACTGCTATTATTGTCTGTTTTACTAAAGAGGAAACTGAAGTCCAAAGTGGTTAAGTAATTGTATTTAATATTTCACAGTCAGGATTTAAATCAATGTCTTCTCATTTTCAATTCCAGGCTTTTTTCCAGGACACTCAGACCAGACTGAAATAATAAACCAAAATCCAAATCTGGAAATATCAGTTCTAGTTTTTTAATTCTGAGGCCATTTCTGTTCTGAGGAGTGAATATTGTTTTACTTTTGGGAAATTCACACTGAAGAGAGACTTGATCTTTTCAGAGGTAATCACACAATGGAAAAAAAAGTCACATTGATTGAATTTCACTCTGGAGATGATAGTATCAAGTTTTTCAAGATTCAGTTTTGAGTTTTATTTTAATGAGAACAAAATGTGCCTTTATGGAAGGAAATAGGAAACCCAGAGAGAGAAGTGCCTTGATCCAGGTCTCAAGATTGACAATGGCAGAGAGACTACTAGAACTCACACCTCCTGACCCCCAGTCCAGATACTTCACCTCGCCAGGAGTTGCAGACCAAAGATTGTGTTTTGGTAATTTATATATGTGTGAGTTCTCAAAGAAGGCTAAGGGAAAAATACTTCTAATATGTGTTAAATCTAGACCCAGTTTTGCAACTGCAAGAAATAAAAGAAAACTCCTAAGGAAAGATGCCAGGGGCAGCTAGGTGTCACTCAGTGGGAAGGCCTCAAAACAAAAACACAGTGCACCACCAATTATTACTTCTGTCCCCTTAACTAAGTCTTAATAAGCTAGATAATAAAAAACAGTGCTGTCAAATAGGATGTTCTGCATTAATAGAAATGTTTGCTAATTAACACTGTCCAATACGGTAAGCATTAGAAACCTGTGGCTACTGAATGCTTGAAATGTAGCTGGTGAGACTGAGGACTATTTCAACTTTGTTGAATTTTAATTAATTTAGATTTAAATAGCCATAAGTGGCTAGTGGTTACCATATTGGATGGCTAGGGCCAGATGAGAAGGGGAACTTGTCCATCTTTGGGGAAAAAAACAGAAAAAGAAGTATCAATCTCTGCTTTTTAAAAAAATATAAATTTATTTATTTTAATTGGAGGTTAATTACTTTACAATATTGTATTGGTTTTGCCATACATCAACATGAATCTGCCACAGGTATATACATGTTCCCCATCCTGAACCCCCCTCCCTCCTCCATCCCTGTACCACCCCTCTGGGTCATCCCAGTGCACCAGCCCCAAGCATCCAGTACCATGCATCGAACGTGGACTGGTGATTCATTTCATATATGGTATTATACATGTTTCAATGCCATTCTCCCCCCAAACCCCACCCTCTCCCTCTCCCACAGAGTGCAAAAGACTGTTCTATAATTCTGTATCTCTTTTGCTGTCTCACATACAGGGTTATTGTTACCATCTTTCTAAATTCCATATATATGCATTACNTTCTCACAAATCATCTCACCCTTTCCCTCTCCCACAGAGTTCTTACCTGAGAAGTGCCTACCAGAAAAAAGGATGAATATATGTCTTCCCAGGCACACACCAACAACATATAGGTGTGCAGAAATATTATTTTTTTAGAATATAATTCTTTACAATGTTGTATTAATTTCTGCTATGCAACAATGTGAATCAACTAATATGTAATTAATGGGCTTCCATGGTGGCTCAGGCGGTAAGGAAACCGCCTGCAATGTGGGAGACCTGAGTTCAATCCCTGGGCTGGGAAGATCCCTTGGAGTAGGGCATGGCAACCCACTCCAGTATTCTTGCCTGGAGAATCCTCATGGACAGAGAAGCCTGACCAGCTGCAGTCCAGCTGCAGCTGCAGTCCAGCTGNTGCCCAGCAGTGGGATTGCTAGGTCATAAGGCAGTTCTATTTCCAGTTTTTAAGGAATCTCCACACTGTTCTCCATAGTGGCTATACTAGTTTGCATTCCCATCAACAGTGTAAGAGGGTTCCCTTTTCACTGCACCCTCTCCATTCTTGTAGACTTTTTGATAGCAGCTATTCTGACTGGTGTGAAATGGTACTACATTGTGGTTTTGATTTGCATTTCTCTGATAATGTGTGATGTTGAGCATCTTTTCATGTGTCTGTTAGTCATCTGTGTCTTCTTTGGAGAAATGTATATTTAGTTCTTTGGCCCATTTTTTGATTGGGTCGTTTATTTTTCTGGAATTGAGCTGCAGGAGTTGCTTGTATATTTTTGAGATTAGTTATTTGTCAGTTGCTTCATTTGCTATTATTTTCTCCCATTCTGAAAACTGTCTTTTCATCTTGCTTGTATTTCTTTTATTGTGCAGAAGGCTTAATTTTAGTTAGGTCCCATTTGTTTATTTTTTGTTTTATTTCCAATATTCTGGGTGGTGGATCATAGAGAGGATCCTGCTGTGATGTATGTCGGAGAGTGTTTTGCCTATGTTCTCCTGTGGGAGTTTTATAGTTTCTGGTCTTATGTTTAGATCTTTAATCCATTTCGAGTTTATTTTTGTGTATGGTGTTAGAAAGTGTTCTAGTTTCATTCTTTTACAAGTGGTTGACCAGTTTTCCCAGCACCACTTGTTAAAGAGATTCTCTTTTCTCCATTGTATATTCTTGCCTCCTTTGTCAAAGATAAGGTGTCCATCAGTTCAGTTCAGTCACTCAGTCGTGTCTGACTCTTTGTGACCCCATGAAAGTTCAGTAATATGTCCATAGGTGCGTGGATTTATCTCTGGGCTTTCTGTTTTGTTCCATTGATCTATATGTCTGTCTTTGTGCCAGTTCCATACTGTCTTGATGACTGTGGCTTTGTAATACAGCCTGAAGTCAGGCAGGTTGATTCCTCCAATTCCATTCTTTCTCAAGATTGCTTTTGCTATTTGAGGTGTTGGGTTTTTTTTTTTTTTTTTTTTTTTTTTTTTTT
>SJYW01021178.1:450-10658 GCA_006410735.1 Raphicerus campestris | reverse complement strand
TTAAGCCAGATCCCCAAGAGCCTGCAAAGCATGGAGGAAACAGGAGTAAAGCCTGGGAGGTGTGTTGTATTGGAGGGGCTGTCAGGAGCCCTCATTTGTTGTCATAAGTGAAGGCTCACATTAAAATCCCAGCTGGTGCTATGAACCTTGACTGTGACATTAGCCAGGACCCCCAGAAGGGCCATGCTGCCCACCCTCGCATCCCTCTAGGGGCTGTACCATGATAGCAAGATGCTATGCACCTCCCGATTGTGGCATCTGGTTCCTATTTTGTCAAAGGTTGGGGTTCACCGTCCACAATCTACAGCCCACATGATTTCAAAGGCAAGGCTTAATTGGTCCCCAATGCTGGGCTTTTTTTCATCTCCCAAGGAGAAATGAGTTCTGTTGCCTTGATGGATGGGGGAGGACAGGTGGAACTTGCAAGTGTATTTGGAAGTTGCAGAAGGAGTTCATTCTGAGACTCTGTATATAATAAACGGTTCAAGCTGGGGCCGGAGAAAGGAAGTAAGATCCAAGAAATAAGACAGGAAAGGAGGGAATCAGGGCCAGATGGCCAGAGGGAGATATTAAGGGCTTGGTTTGGTTTGGCTTAAAAGGGCAATTCAGATGGTCACTTTACAGTGGCTCCAGTCTCTTGGTGCTGGGCGCTGGTGGCCCTCGCTGTCAGAGGCCTCAGTGATAGATCTGGGATCCAGCTATTCGGTTCTGGCTGCTCCAGAATCTTCTGCTGTTGAACCTTTGACTTTGGCCCAAGAAGACAGGTTGGCTGAGTACACCTCTGAGGGTCCTCCAGCCCTGGCTGGTCNGATAGATCTGGGATCCAGCTATTCGGTTCTGGCTGCTCCAGAATCTTCTGCTGTTGAACCTTTGACTTTGGCCCAAGAAGACAGGTTGGCTGAGTACACCTCTGAGGGTCCTCCAGCCCTGGCTGGTCTTTAGTTCCATTTCCTGTCTTCTTGTCTGTATGTGTCCTCATGGGCAGAGGATGCGGAGTCTCTGTCCATACGGGAGACGCATGTGGGCACAAGCCTTAGATGCCCCAGAGAGAGTAGCAATGACTCAGGTGAAGGGGAGCCTTCTGCAGCCCCATGATGCTCCCCACACCTACCCTCTACCCACTGGCTTCCTAACGACCCCACATTTGATCCGGAGGTGTCATGACAGAAGAACCTATAAGAGGGGCTTGGGAAGAGATGGGTGTGGCCANTCTTTAGTTCCATTTCCTGTCTTCTTGTCTGTATGTGTCCTCATGGGCAGAGGATGCGGAGTCTCTGTCCATACGGGAGACACACGTGGGCACAAGCCTTAGATGCCCCAGAGAGAGCAGCAATGACTCAGGTGAAGGGGAGCCTTCTGCAGCCCCATGATGCTCCCCACACCTACCCTCTGCCCACTGGCTTCCTAACGACCCCACATTTGATCCGGAGGTGTCATAACAGAAGAACCTATAAGAGGGGCTTGGGAAGAGATGGGTGTGGCCAGGAGGTGTTGGGGATGAGCGGGGGAGACAGGGACTTGCTCAGGTGCAGGCATCTGTAGGGTGGGGGCCTCGGAGGAGGAGGTGTGTGGCCAGCCCGGATTGTGACGCAGGGACAAGAAGAGCCATCCTCAGCCCATCGCAGTCCTGGGGATGTGTTCATCGCTGAGGACAACTGTGGTCAGTGGGCACAGCTCTGTGAGCAATGCCAGGAGTGACTATGAGGACAGGTAGAGGTCTTGCCAGCCTTGAGTTCTGGAATCTGCTCGGTGCTTCTGAAAAGTGAGTGTTTGGGGAGCACTGAGCACCATCCCGACCCAGAGAACATGGAGTGGTCTAAGGAGCTTCCTGTAGGCAGAAGCTATTCATTCATTCTTCCTCATCCCTTGAGCACTAGCCTCACCTTCCACTCAGATGCTCATTTCAAACACAGCTTCTTTAGATTGGAAGGGTAGGGGCCTGGGTGCTGAGGGTGACCTCGTGACCTCTGGGTTTTGGTTCTTGAACCATTCAGTAGAGAATGGCATACCTGTCCAGTACCTCCCAGGTGCAGAACCAAGTATGATCGTGCATGAGCGATGGACGGGCCTGTCTGGGAGGAAGCACAGCTATTTGCAAGGCCTACAAGTCCCTTGGGATCCCCTGGGGAGCTTTCAAAAATGCTGATGTCTGGGAGCCCACCCCAGAGGCTCTGTTGGCCAAAGGGGGCTGGGTATTGGCATTTTTAATTCCCTGGTGTTTCAAATATGCTTCCAGGTCCTGTGATCCCCTGAGGTTGAGAAACGGGGAGAGGAAAGGGGGATGGTAGGTGATGGCCTTCCTGGACCCCTACCCCCTCGGGCATGGTGGGTATGTGGCCAGCTGTTGCAAGGCAGAAGGATGCAGAGAGCAGCCTGCACCTCAGGCTCTCCCTCAGCCATTAAAGTTTATCGTCGCCGCAGACAGTGATTGAAAAAGGCTTTTTGCAGGACTGAAATGTGAGCAATGAAACTTGCCAGCTGATACCTACACAGGGCACTTATCTCATAAAAATATCCTCCGTGTCAAAAGGTTTCAGTAAGTGTGGCTGCGAGTATTAGCAGCCGTTTCTGCCGGCCTCAGGCTCCCCTGGGGCTGCAGGAGGGCTATAAAAAGGGGCAGCTCTTAGTCCCTGCAGAGGTGGAGGGAGGGACAGAAGGAGAGAGGAGAAGCTCAGCCCTGTCTGCTGCTGGCCAGGAGAGTGCTGGCTCCTTGGCAGCCCTGTTTAATCTGTGGGTGCTGTCCCTTGTATGTATCCTCCAATTGCCAACTTCTGTGGTGGGAGGGCCGCTCCCCTGGGGGCAAGTGTGCCAACAGCCAGCTTAGGGATGAGGTTTCATTTGTGTGAGCTGCCCCCAATGATCCTGCGAGAGAAGGAATTTAGCTAGGCTGAAGCTCAGGGAGGGTAAGCAACATGCCCAAGATCACACAGCAAGTAAGTGGCAGAGCTGGGATGAGGAAACCAAAACCCTCCTCTTTTCAGGACACCCAGCGCTGGGATGAGTTCTCACTCTGTTGGAACCTGAGTCACTGCTAGAGACCCAGGCTGACCTGAGTAAGCCTCTGCCCACTGCCTCCGGGAATGCTCCAGAGCCTGGACTTGGGGTGCAGATCCGGCTGAGAAAAGGTCTCCTGTCTGTATCTGGAGGGCTCTTCAGTGGAAACATGGGTTTTCAAGGCTAACTCAAGCAAGACTCATCATGTAGTGTAGGGGCTTGTGGCTTGGGAGTTGCTACCTCCCTGGGGCCACCAGGGACTGCTGAGGAGTGGCTGCACCCACGGCCGTCCCAGTCCAGTTTCTGTCCAGGTGTCAGGACCCCAGCTCATTCTGTCCCCTGCCCCGCACTGAGCTCCAGTGACCTCCTGAGTCTACTGCTGGCTTGGACGGAGGGGTGCAGTCCAGAGCAAGGCCTCTCTGAGAATGCAGCTGTACTACCCGTGGGCAGGGCCCCCTCCCCACCCATCTTCCCATGGTGGTGTCCCCTGAGAGCCAGGTCAGTCTCTGGGCTCAGGACCTCACTGGGAGCAGGCCAGCCTGAGTGGTGGGTCCAGTAAGAAGACAGTGGGTTGGCCGTGATGGGGGCTCCTGGACTCTGATCTGGGGGAGGTCTTGTATCCAGATGGGTTTCCCCTCTTCTGGCCTGTACCCATGCGTGGTGATGAGGCTCACTGGACCCCCGGGTCAGCCCTCCTCCCACACAGGATGCCAGGTGGGCTGGGTCCAAAGCAGAGTACCCAGAACCCAAGCCAGCAGCTCACAGACTCTGCTGACCCCAAATTCCCAATCCACCCTCCCCTTTGGCAACCGCAAGTATTTTTGTCTGTGAGTCTGTTTCTGCTTTGCAGATACATTCATTTGTGTCATACTTTAGATTCCACATGTAAGTGATATCATATGGCATTTGTCTTTCTCTGTCTGACTTACTTCACTTAGTATGATCATCTCCAGGTCCATCCATGTTGCTGCAAATGACATTATTTCATTCTTTTCTATGGTTGAGTAGTGTTCCATTGTGGAGAAGGAAATGGCAACCCACTGCAGTATTCTTGCCTGGAGAATCCCAGGGACAGAAGGGCCTGGTGGGCTGCCGTCTATGGGCTCGCACAGAGTCGGACACAACTGAAGTGACTTAGCAGCAGCAGCAGCAGCATGCCATTGTATATGTCCAGCATCTTCTTTACCCATTCATCTGTCAATGGACATTTAGGTTGCTTCCATGTCTTGGCTATTGTGAATAGTGCTGCTGCAAACGTAGGGGTGTATGTGTCTTTTTGGACTATAGTTTTGTCCAGATAGAGGCCCAGGAGTGGGATTGCAGGATCATATGACAGCTCTGTTTTGAGTTTTTTGAGAAGCCTCCACACTGTTCTCCATAGTGGCTGTAACGATATATAATGTCGAGTGTCCTTAGCATCCTGTAAGAAGTTTCATGCCCCAGCCCCTGCTGCAGCCCTGCTTTGATGCTGTGATAACACCAAGCCTCCCTGCTGCTTCTCATCTCTGTGCCCTCCTGGTCCCCTCCCCTCTCATTTGTCACTTGCTAGTTTGGGTGTCTCCCTCTGGCTGGCAGATCCTTGAGATCAGTGTCCACACCCTTTCCCTTCTGTGTCTCCAGAGCAGAGCCTGGGCCCAGGGACTGAAGCTGTGTGGTGAAGCGGACAGAACAGGGAGCTGGACTCTCCCATGGAGTCTGAGTGGAGGTGGCCTCCCTGAGGAAGACCACAGAGAGTGTCTTTTCTGTGGCCAGGAAGTTAACGTCTTCATTTGTCCAGCCAGCCATGCTTTCGTAAGAAAGCAGTCATGACGATAGGCAGAATACAAGAGTGGTTAAGCCTCAAACTCTAGAACACAGACAAGGCTTGGAATCCTTTCTTGCCTGTGACTGCCCACTGTGTGATCTTAGACACGTGACGGACTCTACAAGCCTCGGTTCCCTCATCTGTAGAACTGGGGCAGTCATATTGCTTCCTACCCCACGGAGGGCTGAAGTGAAAGTGAAAGTCTCTCAGTTGTGTCCAACTCTCTGTGACCCCATGGACTATACTGTCCATGGAATTCTCCAGGCCAGAATACTGGAGTGGGTAGCCTTTCCCTTCTCCAGGGGTCTTCCCAACCCAGGGATCAAACCCTGGTCTCCTACATTGCAGGCAGATTCTTTACCAGCTGAGCCACCAGGGAAGCCCAAGAATACTGGAGTGGATAGTCTATCCCTTCTCTAGCAAATCTTTCCAACCCAGGAATTAAACCAGGGTCTCCTGCATTGCAGGCGAATTCTTTACCAGCTGAGCTACCAGGGAAGTCCACAGAGGGCTGATATAAGAGCAAATAAACATGAAAGTCAAGTGCACAGGATTATGCTTGGCATGGTGCTCAAAATGATGTTTTAAACTATTCATTTATTTATTTGGCTCTGTTGGGTCTTCGTTGTGGCACAGGGGATCTTCGTTGCATCACGCGTGATCTCATTGCAAACACATGGGCCCTTTAGTTGTGGCTCACAGGCTCAGGGATTTGCAGTGCACCGTCTTAGTTGCCCTGCAGCATGTGGGATCTTAGTTCTCCGACCAGGGATCGAACGTGCTGCAAGGCAGATCTTTAACCACTGGACCAGTAAGGAAGTCCCTCAAAAGATTTTGGTAGTTGCACATCATTCAGTAGATACTCTTGAGGGTTTACCTCTGGACTTAGGGGTGTGGAAAAACAATATAATTACTACAGTGAACAATACGGGCGTGGAGGCTGCTGTCCTTGTGGATATTTATTGATCTTCTTTCATATTCGTGGACAGCACATCATGGCCTCATGTCCAGGTGGGACCCCATGTGCCCCCCAGCACTGCAGGGTGAGCAGAGACCATCGGTAGTGGGACATCATCCAGTGGTGACGAGGGAGGCCCTCAAACCTCTGGTAGTCTGTCTGCTCAGTTTCAGCCCACGGGGGGCCAGCCAGGGGAGCAAGGCTGCCCAGGACCAGCCAGAGCATGGAGTGCGGCCATGGGTCTCTGGGTGACTCATGCACTTGCACTTGGGCAGGCCCGCTGAAGGGCCACACATGACATCTGCCCTGGAGCTGTGGTTTGAGGGAAGCCAGTGCTATGGGCACAGCTCCTGGCTCAGGCTGCTGTTGTTCCAGTCCAGAGGCAGATTCATGGCGGGGGTTTTGGTTTGGGAATCTTGCTTTGCTTGGAAAGGAAGGGGAATCAGCTGCCAGGCAGAATACTTCACTTGACCACATGGCTTATGGGCAGTGGTCTGACTGTCTGTAAAATTGAGAAGCAGGTTTTTGGGTCCAGCTTAGTGCCAAGCCCCCTTCCTCCTCTGCCCTGAAAGGGCGTCTCTGACCAGTGGGGAGAATCAGGCTGTAGTGTCACCCAAGGCTTGTGCTGATGATCTTAACCCCAGCAGAGTGGCTATGACGGAGGGTCCCCTAGTTCCAGTCCCCTGTGACACTGTGAACCCCAGGACTGCAGCATGCTCACTGTCATGCCTTCTTGGAAATAAACACATTTTGGCCAACTGGTGATGAGGGTCCCACAAGGAGATCACCTGGAGCTGCCTCCCAGACTCAGGAAGCCCACTTGGTGCTTCAGCCTGGCTGGGCCCCCTGGTCTCTAGCCAAAGGTGGCCCTGTTGTTTCCTCCCACTTTAAGCCCCACTTGCCCTCCCAGCTGCCCTGCTGGTGCTCACCGCCTCTGGCCAGCTATGCCCTGTCAGTTGTATCCCCACTGCATGTGGTTCTGTCCATTTCTGAGAACTCTTCCAAAGTGCCCTCTGGAGGGAGAGAGTGAAATATTCAGGGGCCCAGAGAAGGAATGTTGGTTGCATGGCTCCAAACCTGGGAAGCCGATACTCAGAGGAATGAAAACACACACGTCGTTCATGGCAGGATAGCTGCTGGTTGTGCTCCCTTATTTACTCCTACTTTGCATCCAGGATTGTCCCAAGCCACCAGTGGGTCCTCATTCCCTTCTCCCAGGCCTCCAGTAGGCCTTCATCCCCATGGACCGCAGCACTCAGGGGAATAGATCAGACTAGCCATAGCCACAGCTTGTCCAGGTGCACTTGCTGGGCATGGGTATGGCAGTCTCATTTCCCTCTGGGCGCCCTCAGGGCCACTGATGACACCCGCAATCTCCCCAGGCTGTGGTTTCTTCCTTCCAGCCATCTTGTTCTGACCTCGATCCCCTGGGGCATCTGGTCCAACCCTGCCAGTGGGACCTTTGCTGCATTGGGTCTCCCTGTGGCCCGCAGGCCTGAGGCAGGGGTAGTGGCAGAACCCTCAGGCACACCATCCCTTGACAGGTATGCAGGGGGGTTCCCCTCCTAATTATAGACTGTTTGTCATCTATCCAGATGGTAGGAGTCACAGACATCCATCACCCCATCTCCCAGCATCAGTCAATCATCAGTGGGGCCTTAAAGATAATACGCTCTTTGTTTAAGGCAATTACTTGATCTTGACAAACTCCTCTGTTACGCAGGGTTCATGGGGGGCCATCATTAATCAGCACAGAACCAGGTGGGTATTTTTTCTGAACCTCAGTCACTCCTGGGGACCAGGGCTGGGCCCTTTGCCTCCTTGCTGCCCTAATTATGCACGCAGCATGCTCTCAGTGGGCACCCTACTTGCACTGTGGGGGCACCAAGCCACAGCAGGGCAGAGGGGTGCATTTTAAACACTAGTCAGCACATTTCCAAGCCCGGCAGGATGATCCATGGAGATGATTAGCAGGCCCCCAAAACACAGCTGGAGAAAACAGACCCTCTTTTGTGGGTCCCCCCAGACTTGCCTCCTGAACTTTGCTAGATCCCTGGGTAATGCTTAGAAGCTTCCGCAAGAAAAACTCATTCCATTTTGGGAGGAGGGGTTCCATTCATTTTTGGAAAGGCCACAGACCAAGTGCAAAGAGCTAGTTCAGCCCTGTGACTGCTGGAGTTGGTCAGCTCTGCCACTTTGCTTTCCTAGCTCACCTGTGCCTCGCTCCCTCTGTCATACACCTGTGGCTCTGGGCACACTGAAGCCCTGCTCCAGTTCCCCTTGGCTGGGGGTGAAGCTGAACCCACAGAGTAGGCCCCTGGACCTCCTCCTTGGCTCACATTTTATCTTCATGATCCTAGATGAGCTCTTACTGCCTTGTTCCGCCTATAAGAATGTGGCTGGAATTTCTGTGGGTGGTTGTGTCGCTGTGTGACTGACCCTGGCTGGACTCCTGTATCTCTCTGTGCCTCGGTTTTCTCATCTGTAAAATGGACATGATGATGCTGCCTGCTGCTGCTAATGAGAATAAATCCTTCCTCAAATGCTATGAGGATTAAATCAGTTAACAGATGTCACACACTCAACAAGCCTCCAGCACATAGGAAACCTGATGATTTTGCTGTTAGAACAACTTCTAATTTCGTCTCTGAGGAGGGTCCCAGCTGACGATTTGAGGACTCTATCCTGCTTTACCTGTGACTACGACTCAATGGACATGAATTTGAGCAAACTCCAGGAAATAGCAAAGGACAGGGGAGCCTGAGGTTGCAGGAGTCCGTTGGGGTTGCAAAGAGTTAGACAAGACTTAGCGACTGAACAATAACAACGTTCTGTTGGCTTCCCAGGTGGCACTAGCGGTAAAGAACCCACCTGCCAGGGCAGGAGATGCAAGAGATGCAGGTTCGAACACTGCGTTGGGAAGATCCCCTGGAGGAGGAAATGACAACCCACTCTAGTATTCTTGCCTGGAGAATCCCATGAACAGAGGAGCCTGGAGGTCTAAAGTCCATGGGGTCACAAAGACTTGGACACGACTGAAGTGACTTAGCACGCAGTGCTGTCAGTACCGTGTCCCCTACAGCTGCTCTGTCTGGCACTCTTCTGCCTGCTGCTGCTGTCCTGCCCACTCTGCCTGCCCTCCCTGCTCTAACTCTGCTCTGCCTACTGCAGATCTGTGCTGCAGGCCTTTCTCTCCCAGGTCCTAATCCGTGCAGAACATTGGCAGCTATTGGCCCCCTTGTTATCCCCAAGCCTCTGTTCTAGCAGTGAACAGGTTCCCTCACTCATTCATCCCCTCATTTATTTACTCCCTCCCTCCATGCCAGGTGCTGGACTCCGGCTTGGAGGAACTGGCCCAGAGGCTATATCTTCTGCCTGATTTGGGGAGGGAGCAGGAGACAGCTTCAGGAAATGTCACAGCAGAAGGCACTCGTGATCTTGATACCAGCCAGGGTTCCCATCCTTCCTTAATCAGTAGAAATTTACTAGAGGCCAGATAAGAAATTCAGGCAAGGCTTTATTGGGGGTATCGAGAACAAGAAGCAGGTTTCTTCACTTACTCCCCATGGTGGGGTGAGCTGGTTTCTTATATGGAGTGAGAGTAGGGGTGTGTCCAGGGGTTGGGCTGGAGGGGTGGCTTAGGTGGTTTGCCCACGTCTTATGTGATGTTGAGTCCAGGGGACATGCATGGTACCCTGCCTTTGCCCCCAGCTCCTCAGAAGTGGCAGTTGGCTTTTTTGGTCTCTTTGTATCTTATTGTCCATAATTTGACCCAACTGTGCATGCAGGCAGTTTTTTTGGTTTTGTTTTGTTTTTTAATCCCTTAGAGTTTCTTTGTATTTTGTTGCTCTAGGAGACATGTGTTCAGATGCAAGCACTGCAAGCAAAGGGCCCCAGATCCCAGCCTGCCTCAGTCTGGAGTTGTGTAAGGCAGTATGAGATGGTGTGATAAGTAGGAGATGGGCTTGGTGGGGAGTAGCAGCATGTGTGGCGGTAGCAAGCTGGGAGCTTTCAGGGTCTGCAAGGTGTCTGACTGATCCTGGAGGGAAGACTTGGGGACAGGATCAGGAGAGTCCAAAGGCCTGGCCGGGCTCTGGGACTCCATTCTGCCGGTGACAGCAGGACTTGGGGGCCGCCTGCCAAGCAATGGGAGCCCCCCTCTGGGTCCCCTTGGCTGGGGTGAAGCTGGACTCACAGAGCAGGGCCATTGCCCACAGCCCTTGAATGGGGTGAAGAGGGGCTAGGGTGCTCTGTTGTTTGTAGGGAGGGCAGCTCTGGTTTCTTCTGCCTCCAAATACATTGTGTGAGGGAATTTACTCCTAGATGTTAAACACTCTTTGTTATAAAGAAAGTGCACACTATCTGCTTTCAATTAATACACTTAGCTCATCAAAATATTGTCTTGCAAGAGGTCTTTTTGATGTCCAGGGACCCTTTGGAGGGTTGTTGTTT
>SJYW01021177.1:10124-21554 GCA_006410735.1 Raphicerus campestris | reverse complement strand
GCTAAAGCTGAAACTTCAGTACTTTGGCCACCTCATGGGAAGAGTTGACTCATTGGAAAAGACTTTGATGCTGGGAGGGTTTGCGGGCAGGAGGAGAATGGGACGACAGAGGATGAGATGGCTGGATGGCATCACTGACTCGATGGACTAGAGTTTGAGTGAACTCCAGGAGTTGGTGATGGACAGGGAGGCCTGGCATGCTGTGATTCATGGGGTCGCAAAGAGTCTAACATGACTGAGCAACTGAACTGAATAGCAACAATTACAATCAACTTTAATATGAAAGTTATTTTAAATGTATAAAATTTCTACAAATCTATAAACAGTTTATAAATGATTGTATAAATTCTTATCTATCAATGAAGCAAGTCTCAAGAGTGAAATTAAGATTTTTTTGCAACCTTTTATCCTATTTCATACTTTTTAGAAAATTTCATACATTTAATCTTTGGCATATTTCTATTGAATACATCAATAGAATGTGTTCAAAACTATTTGTACATTGCTATATAGTTTACACTTTCTCTGGTGGCACAGATTGTGAAGAATCTGCCAGCAATGCAGGATACCTGAGTTTAATCCTTGGATCAGGAAGATCTTCTGGAGAATGGAATGGCAACCCACTCCAGTATTCTTGCCTAATGAATTCCATGGACAGAGAAGCCTGTTGGCTACACTCCATGGGATCACAAAGAGTCAGACACAACTGAGTGACTAACACACATATGGTTTACAAACAAAATATTGTGGAGAATACCTAATGAGTGGTCATTGCTCTTAAAAAAAATGTGTTAAGAAAGACAATCCTTTCTGTTTTTGTAGAGACCTGATGCTTAAGACTGAGGTATCTACCTAGGGATCCTGGAAGTGACCAGCTTGAGGATAAGCCTATAAGCTGAGGTAGACATGCATAAAGATGACAACCTGGGTCCATAGCGGCACAGCAAAGCTGTTGAGTTACCAACTCTGGATCTGTTCTACATTAAAACTTTTTGTTATATAAATTAATGAACTTCTTGTTGTAATCAGATTTTATATTACTCCTAGCTTAAAATAAATGCCACAGGAATTCAGAGAAATGACTTGATGACAGACACAAGATCATAGGGAGAGAAAGAGGCAGATAAGGAGAATAGGCACAATGACTTTCAAATTTTATGAGAAAGGCTATACTTCTTTTGATTAGCCCTTAATTTCCTTATTTCTTTTAAAAATATATTCTTATTTTATTTGAATTATTAAATGGAATTCAGGTTCTTGAATCCAAATATATCTTAAAAAAGAAAATACACATTATCANTCTTATCTATCAATGAAGCAAGTCTCAAGAGTGAAATTAAGATTTTTTTGCAACCTTTTATCTTATTTCATACTTTTTAGAAAATTTCATACATTTAATCTTTGGCATATTTCTATTGAATACATCAATAGAATGTGTTCAAAACTATTTGTACATTGCTATATAGTTTACACTTTCTCTGGTGGCACAGATTGTGAAGAATCTGCCAGCAATGCAGGATACCTGAGTTTAATCCTTGGATCAGGAAGGTCTTCTGGAGAATGGAATGGCAACCCACTCCAGTATTCTTGCCTAATGAATTCCATGGACAGAGAAGCCTGTTGGCTACACTCCATGGGATCACAAAGAGTCAGACACAACTGAGTGACTAACACACATATGGTTTACAAACAAAATATTGTGGAGAATACCTAATGAGTGGTCATTGCTCTTAAAAAAAATGTGTTAAGAAAGACAATCCTTTCTGTTTTTGTAGAGACCTGATGCTTAAGACTGAGGTATCTACCTAGGGATCCTGGAAGTGACCAGCTTGAGGATAAGCCTATAAGCTGAGGTAGACATGCATAAAGATGACAACCTGGGTCCATAGCGGCACAGCAAAGCTGTTGAGTTACCAACTCTGGATCTGTTCTACATTAAAACTTTTTGTTATATAAATTAATGAACTTCTTGTTGTAATCAGATTTTATATTACTCCTAGCTTAAAATAAATGCCACAGGAATTCAGAGAAATGACTTGATGACAGACACAAGATCATAGGGAGAGAAAGAGGCAGATAAGGAGAATAGGTACAATGACTTTCAAATTTTATGAGAAAGGCTATACTTCTTTTGATTAGCCCTTAATTTCCTTATTTCTTTTAAAAATATATTCTTATTTTATTTGAATTATTAAATGGAATTCAGGTTCTTGAATCCAAATATATCTTAAAAAAGAAAATACACATTATCACATTTAATTAATCAATAAGTAATTAATGACAATATTAATGTAAGTATTATTGCAATATTGACAATTATTACAATAATGACAATATTAAAAGTATTAATAACAATAAGTAAGTAAAATATTAGTATTTCCTCTATTTTAAAGATGAAAAAATTGATGGCTGCAAAAATTCATAGCCAATATCCTCAGAAAATTTGTACTTGAACCCAGATTTTCTGACTAAAAAGGTGTTCTTTTCCATCATGTTATGTCCTTCCCATCACATTTATTTTTAGATCATTACAGTCTTTTATTTCCAACTTTTCCCATAACATCAATTATATCACCCTTTGACTTCATGACAATGAAATTCTTTTCTAGCTCAGTATATATATTTCATGCCTCAATTCATTCAAAATAGTATAGTTTTTCCTCTTGGAGTACTTATTAAATCTGCCTTCCTTTTCCCCACTGGTCACTGGCCACAGGTATTGTTAAAATCAAGCAAGTACCAGAGCAGCCAGCTAAGATACAGCTGCAAACACATCAGTCTATTTCACACTTACAATCCTCAAAGCCCACAGGATCAAGAAAAAATTAGTCCCTCAGTAGTGGCCAGCTCTGTGTGAGCCATTGTCTGTGCAGCCCACCAGGCTCCTCTGTTCATGGGATTCTCCAGGCAAGAATACTGGATTGGGTTGTCATT
This sequence comes from Raphicerus campestris, assembly GCA_006410735.1. Classification (NCBI taxonomy): domain Eukaryota; kingdom Metazoa; phylum Chordata; class Mammalia; order Artiodactyla; family Bovidae; genus Raphicerus; species Raphicerus campestris. Next base: position 18,620 of record SJYW01021177.1, on the reverse strand, counting down.
CCCTTCTCCAGCGGATCTTCCCTACCCAGGGATTGAACCTGGATGTCCTGCATTTCAGGCAGATTCTTTATGGTCTCAGCCACCAGGGAAGCCCTTTGTTTTCCTTCTTCAACAAACCAATATTAGAGCTCAATTAGGACTATAATTAATCTAAATATGATTCTAACTTTGACATCTCCAGCTTTTTGTCTCTCTTTTCTTTCTCCTGCATGCATGTGTGCTAAGTCACTTCAGTCGTGTCCAACTCTTTGTGACCCTATGGAATCTAGCCCGCCAGGCTCCTCCATCCATGGAGGTTCTCCAGGCAAGAATAATGCAGTGGGTTGCCATGCCCTGCTCCAGGAGATCTTCCTGACCCAGCGATCCAACCTTGTCTCCTGTTGATCTTGTACTGCAGGCGATTTTTTATTGCTGAGCCCTGAGGATAACCTCTTTTTCCTCCTACTTCAACAAATTCAATGCATTTATTTGTTTATTGTGTGCCAAAGTGAAAGATTCCATTCTTGTCTTTGAGAAGTTTATACAGTGGAGGAAAGAGACACAGACAACTCAGAGAAGAAAAACAAAGGGGACTATTTTCCACTTTTTCTGAAAACAGGAAATACTGGTCCCTACACAGGACTAGCTTTATCACTCTTCCTAAAGCTCTGAACTATCTTTTCCCAAGTGACTGTTATCAAGTCTAAATTGGATGAGTTCACCTCAGTCACTATAGTGACCTTTCATATACATTTATATGCAACTGTACTTGGTTAATTTTCCTCCTGGGTCCGAGTTCTTACTATAGACTTTTTCTCTTAATTTCCTCAGTTTTAAATCAGTACTTAAATATTTTATTTTATATTCAGTTTTTACCTTCAACTTGAATAAATTCTTGTTCTCTTTTTATTCTCTTATATTGCACTGATTTTATCACTTGCTCTTATAATGATCAGCAAAACAAGGATCAGAAGTGAAGAGATCTTTTGTNTTGGTTAATTTTCCTCCTGGGTCCGAGTTCTTACTATAGACTTTTTCTCTTAATTTCCTCAGTTTTAAATCAGTACTTAAAATATTTTATTTTATATTCAGTTTTCACCTTCAACTTGAATAAATTCTTGTTCTCTTTTTATTCTCTTATATTGCACTGATTTTATCACTTGCTCTTATAATCAGCAAAACAAGGATCAGAAGTGAAGAGATCTTTTGCACTCAACAGAGAGTGGGCAGAGTGAAGCACTTGGATGAAAACATTTGACTCTATGTGGCTGTGAGATAATAGAAAATGAAATAAATATTGGTCTTGGTCCCCGATCCCTGACACAGGGCTCCTAAACCCTTATAAATTCCTAAATGATGAAACACTGGGTGGGCTTGCAGGTAACTCCTGGATGGGGCTGGTCACCAGAAAGACCAAGACAATACCCCTCATTCTCTGGAGACAGGGGAAGGGCTAGAAATGGAGCTAATAATTGATCACTCTTACATGAGGAACCCTGCATAAATTCCTGATTGTAAGGGGTTCCAAGAGCTTCCAGTTTGGTGGACACTTGTGCATGAAGCTGTAGGAAAGCAACCGATAGCTTCCTAAGGAACATACTTACATAGCTTCAAGTATGCTGAGTTTCATACCTAGGAAGGCCAATCCATTGGCTAATACCAATACAGCATAGGAGGAGGTAAAACAGGGGTAAAGGGGAGAACCTGCTCCTCTCTGGGAATTGTATTTACAATAGTGAAATACAAAGCCAATTACACTCTTGGGCAATGGGCTAAAAAGATATATTGATTTAAATACTGCATGTTGAACCAACTACAAGTGAAAAATACTAAGTTTGTTGGGGGGGAAAGAGAGAGAGAGAAAGGGAGAAAGAAAAAAGGCAGAGGTGAGAAAAAGGAAAAAAAATGGAATGAGGGAAAAGAAAGAAAAAGAGGGGAGTTTCAGAGGGTGGTCTGGGAAACAGAAGAGAAGGAAGGACAGAAGATGGAAAACAGGTATCCTCTGAGAGACAGAGTAGTTCAGGCTAGGACTTAGCGATTCCTGATTTCCTTTTCCATGGGGTAGGACTGTACTTTATTATCTTAGATGTCAGTGGGATTTACTCTCATGTTCTTATAATATCTGCTACTGTTTCACTCTCATTTTTACTTGAGATATTTATATGTCATTTTGTCTCTCATTCTTCATTCTCACTCTTTAACTTTAATTAAGGCCATACACTGACTCAGTGGACATGAGTTTGAGCAAACTCTGGGAGACACTGAAGGGCAGGGAAGCTGGGCATGCTGCAGGCCATGTGGTGACAACGAGTCAGACGCAACTGAGTAAATGAACAACAGCGACCCAGCAGCTGAATGTGGAGGAACTTCCTGGCTCGGGCAAGGTGTAGGCGGGGCCCGCTAGTCCACAAAAGCTTCCTATTTAAATCCTTAAAAACTACTCTCTCCCTCGATCCTTGTTTTCAGTCCTCTGTTGCTGGAGTTGTACTTGGAGGCCAGTGTCCACTCACCATCTCAGGCCCCAGTATGTATAAGCTGAGTGATTTATCTTACAACGGGATTCTGGAATCTTTATGATTATTCTGCTGTTCACTAAACAAGTATCATCAGTACAGTATTCTCTTTTAGTGGCATTAAAAGTAGGAGAGTAAATATTAAAAGTGAGGAGACTAGTATGTCTTATACGTGCTATTTTAAGTACTTAATATATATTAATTATATTACCAGATTTTACTCTCCAGCAACTTTGTGAAGTTTGTACCATCCTCATAAAGAAAAAAACTGCCAGTCTCAGTAAAAGGAAGCAACTTATCAAAGGCCTTAAGGACAGTAAATTTACTCTGAGTAAATTTACAACAGGGTCCAATAGAGAAGACCTACCAGGAACTTTATTTGGTTCCTTGTGTGAAACAAGGTAAACTTGTGACATAAGTTAACCTTCATGAATTATTATACTGAATATAACATTAAATTGAAATAGATTTTAAACAGACATCATTTTTCTAAGACTTGTTCTTGTTAAAAAATATAACTTTGGCCTATGTAATGATCCTTGTTGGCATTCAAGTAAGAGGATCATTAAATACAAACCCAATGTGTGCACCAAGAAAGATTTGAAATTGACAAAGAGTAAGCAGTAAGTTTAAACCCACTGCCAACTGCTTAAAAAGATAAATCAAAATGCACTAAAGACAGCAATGTATATATGAAACAAGAGGAGGAGTGCTCAGTGAGCCAGCAGAGAACCCATCAAGGTGAAATCATACAATCAGTGAAACCATGCCTGCATGAGGGATAAAACATTAGCAGTAAAATAAATACCAATGTCAGTGGTGTGATACATCAGAATTCAGGACAACTGAAAATACTTTACACATAAAAACATACACCAGAGGAGACCGGATTAAAAAAGAGACACAGTATCAAAATGGACTGACATAAACGCCACATTTCTTTGCTTCGGAATAACCTGGGGGCATTAAGCTTGCTAGTCTTCTATTCACATATGTCTAAAGGTCAGAAAGAGTTCTGAGAACAAACTGATGCTCTGGGTGCACACTTACTCCCTTACACTCAATGTTTCCATGTGGAGAAACTTTCTTCAGATGAACACTCTTGACCTTTCATGCCTCTACTAAGTGGCAATGTCTAAGGTTCAAATGAACAAGAAGCATCATTAGGTTTATTTGCTTGCATCCAAGCGAAATCTTATTTGAATATTCACTGGAAGGACTGATGCTGAAGCTGAAGCTTCAAGACTTTGGGCATCTGATGCGAAAAGCCAACTCATTGGAAAAGACCTGATACTGAGAAAGATAGAAGGCAGTAGAAGAAGAGGGCAACAGAGCATGAGATGGTTGGATGGCGTCACCAACTCAGTGGGCATGAGTTTGAGCAACTTCCGGGAGATGGTGAAGGACAGGGAAGCCTGGCATGCTGCAGTCCATGGGGCTTGAAGAGTCAGACATGACTGAGCAACTAAACAGCCACCAAAAAAAAGCCAAATCTAGTTTTCATCAGTAATAAAATTGACCCAGTCATTTGACCACTCCAACTAATTCTCAATTCATTTCTACATCAGGTAGGAAAGAAAAAGTATTCTTTTTACTTCCTAAATGTCTAATTATATGGGTATGAATGTGTATATGTGTTTAGTACTTTAAAAGCCTTTAAACTGTACATATGATCATTCATGTAAATATAAGATCTCTTCACTGACATTTACATTAACCCTAATCCTTTATCTTAACCCTAACCCTGTATATTACATTACATTATCTATGTTTAACTTTAATTTTGCTATTTGATTCATGGGTAATATGTAACAAACATACAGAATGATCAGTAAGGTTTAGAACCTCAAAAAGACAAAAATTTGTCTAGAGAATTCTTGGTTGACTAGGCAGGTAGCAATGCCAATCTAATTATGTCCTAGGATAGATGCAGAAAGAAAAATGATGAGGTTAAAGCATTTATTAAAAATAAAAATAAATGTTAAGTTGGAATACTAAATTTTCAGTAGAGAATAATCCATTTAATTCTTTTAAAATTATACCAATTACAACAAATAATTCTGTAATGTTAATAAATCACTTTAATGTATTCTTCAATGCCAAAGAAATTGATACTATGCCAGTAAGTTTTCAACTTGGACATTTACATGACAAATTGTCTATCTGTCTATTAAGAAAGGAAGTATAAAAGGAGATGCTTGAATAATAAGAAATAGGCCAAAGTGAAACTAGAGGTTCACTTTTGACACACATGGAAATGAAATCTCCTTTTAGTGTAATGTAATACTTATAATGATGGCTTAATTTCCATAGTCCTTTGAAATATAACAACTTTATGGGCAATAATAAGAATAACTTATTATCACTACAATTGCCTAACATGTCCCAAGTACGATGCTAATTGTATGTCATCTCATTTGACCTCCTCAAAACCCTCCAGTGCAGACACCATTACCCTCATGTTACAGAAAAGGAAACAGTCTGGAAAAGGTTATTTTTCCCTGGTCTCATGTGTACAAGTAGAAGAGCTAGAACTCGAACCCAGAGAGCAGATCTGAAGTCTATGCTCTTCCACTGTGCCATATTTAATACATTATTTATTTCTAAAATGAATCTCCGTTTTCCCCTATAGTATTTCCTTTCTTGACTTTCTTATGTCTTTACTCATTCACCAAGGTCCATTGGATCAGCCTTGGGTATTCTTGCACAACTGTGTTCTGTCAATTCCTCAGTTCACTCCTATCCCTTCCTGCCTAGTCCTACTTTGGTGAGGTCCCCACCACTTCTTTCTTGCAATAGCAGCATGACAGTGAATGAATGTGAAAGATGCTCAGTTATGTCCAGCTCTTTGCAACCCCATGGACTATACAGTCCATAGAATTCTCCAGGCCAGAATACTGGAGTGGGTAGCCTTTTCCTTCTCCAGGGGATCTTCCCAATCCAGGGATCAAACCCAGGTTTCCTGCATTGCAGGTGGATTCTTTACCAGCTGAACTACAAGGGAAACCAAGAGTACTGGAATCGGTAGCCTTTCCCTTCTCCAGGGGATATTCCTGACCCAGGAATCAAACCGGGGTCCCCTTTATTGCAGGCAGATTCTTTACCAACTGAGCTATTAGGGAAGCTCAATAATTCCCTATAAATTCATCCTGCATGAGCAACGTTAACTGGCTCATATACATCTATGTCTATATATAGTTATTCAGTTACATTTGACTCTTTGTGACCCCATGAACTGCAGCATGCCAAGCTTCCTTGTCCTTCACTACCTCCCAAATTTGCTCAGATTCATGTCCGTTGAGTTGGTGATGCCTTGCAACCATCTCATCCTCTCATCTTCTGCCACCCTCTTCTCAATCTTTGCCAGCATCAGGGTCTTTTCCAAAGAGTCAGCTCTTTGCATTAAGTGCCCAAAGTGTTGGAGCTATGGCTTCGGCAACAGTCTTTCCAATAATATTTAGGGTTTACTTCTTTTAGAACACACACACACACACACATACCATTTTACATGTTCCACATAATCCACTTCACTTGCTAACAGCTTTCAACATCTCTTTATTTTTCCCTATAAGATAGGAGTAGACAAAGTTATTTTCTGGAAAGAACCAGATAGAAAATATTTTAGGCTCTGTGGGCTACATAGTCTCTCCATCAATTGTAAAAAGACAATATTAAAAATATGAGGCACAGATTCACATAAGTGAGTGTGCCATAGTTCAATAAAACTACTTAAAATAAGAGGGCAGGCTGGATTTGACCCACAGGCTATGGTTTAACAAACTCTGGTATAGGATAAACGAAAAATAGGAACTTCAACTTGTTCTTCAACATCCTTTATAAATTAATAAATAAATAAAATATATATTATTAATCAAATATTTATTTCAGCAAGGCAGGTTGCTGAAATAATATCAATAGTAATAGTAATATCAATAACCTCACTGCCCCTACTACTAGCTTTTCTCTTTTTTTTTCTTTTTAAATTAACATTATTAGAATATATTTGCTTTACAATGCATTAATTTCTACTGTATATAAAAATGAATGAGCCATACANATTTATTTCAGCAAGGCAGGTTGCTGAAATAATATCAATAGTAATAGTAATATCAATAACCTCACTGCCCCTACTGCTAGCTTTTCTCTTTTTTTTTCTTTTTAAATTAACATTATTGGAATATATTTGCTTTACAATGCATTAATTTCTACTGTATATCAAAATGAATGAGCCATACATATACATGTATCACCTCCCTTTTGACTTTCCCATTCAGTTCACCACTTTGCATTAAATAGAGTTCCCCATGTTATATCATACATTTTTATTACTTATCTATTTATACATAGTGTTGAGTGCCTACTAGTTGCTTCAGTTGTGTCGACTCTTGGTGGCCAGATGGACTGTAGCCTCTGTCCATGGGACTCTCCAGGCAAGAATACTGGAGTGGATTGCCATGCCCTCCTCCAGGGGATCTTCAGGCCCAGGGACTGAACCTGAATCTCTTATGTCTCCTGCATTGGCAGACGGATTCTTTATGACTAGCACTACCTGGGAAGCCCATACATAGTATTATTAGTGTACCTGACCTGCCTCTTGAGAAAACTGTATGCAGGTCAGGAAGCAACAGTTAGAACTGGACATAGAAAAACAGACTCGTTCCAAATAGGTAAAGGAGAACATCAAGGCTGTATATTGTCACCCTGCTTCTTTAACTTATATTTAGAGTACATCATGAGAAATGCTGGGCTGGAAGAAACACAAGCTGAAATCAAGACTGCCAGGAGAAATATCAATCACCTCAGATATGCAGATGACACCACCCTTATGGCAGAAAGTTAAGAGGAACTCAAAAGCCTCTTGATGAAAGTGAAAGAGGAGAGTGAAAAAGTTGGCTTAAAGCTCAACACTCAAAAAACGAAGATCATGGCATCCGGTCCTATCACTTCATGGGAAATAGATGGGGAAACAGGGGAAATAGATGGGGAAACAGTGGAAATAGTGTCAGATGTTATTTTTCTGGGCTCCAAAATCACTGCAGATGGTAACTGCAGCCATGAAATTAAAAGATGCTTACTCCTTGGAAGGAAAGTTATGACCAACCTAGACAGCATATTCAAAAGCAGAGACATTACTTTTCCAACAAATGTCTGTCTAATCAAGGCTATGGTTTTCCCAGGGATCATGTATAGTTGTGAGAGTTGAACTATAAAGAAAGCTGAGCACCAAAGAATTGATGCTTTTAAACTGTTGTGTTGGAGAAGACTCTTGAGAGTCCCTTGGACTGCAAGGAGATCCAACCGGTCCATCCTAAAGGAGATCAGTCCTGGGTGTTCACTGGAAGGACTGATGTTGAAGCTGAAACTTCAGTACTTTGGCCACCTGACGCGAAGAGGTGACTCATTTGAAAAGACCCTCATTATGGGAAAGAGTGAGGCTAGGAGGAGAAGGGGACTTGGATAGCATCACCGACTCTATGGATATTAGTTTGAGTAAGATCTGGGAGTTGGTGATGAACTGGGAAGCCTGGCATGCTACAGTCCAAGGGGTCCCAAAGAGTCAGACATAACTGAGTGTCTGAACTGACTGACAATGATTCTTCTCCTCTCTCCGAGAAATTCTGCACAATCTAGTGTCACTGTTTTACTCTTTAATTCCTTTCTGTATCTTAATTAATTGTATCATAAGTAATTTCTCAACAAACTTATATGTCCTTTTAAACCCTCCTCCCCTTCCACTCCCAACTGCCTCCACTTTTTCTAGGTGTATGTCTGTTTTCTCCTTCCATCTATTTCAATTGTGAGTTAAAAAAAATCTTCCTACTGTGTGATTGATTAGTATATCGAGTATTATCCATATAAATGTATCCAAGGAGACTGTAAAAACTAATTTAAGCTGTCTTATTAACTTCAGATATGCAGATGACACCACCCTTATGGCAGAAAGTGAAGAGGCACTCAAAAGCCTCTTGATGAAAGTGAAAGAGGAGAGTGAAAAAGTTGGCTT
>SJYW01021175.1:235672-258442 GCA_006410735.1 Raphicerus campestris | reverse complement strand
TATATGTCCATTGATTCAGTGGAAAGAAAATAGTAGCCTCATCTAAAAGTTGCAGTTGTCCTCTGCTTTTTAATACAAACGGCTCATGTATATAATAAAAGGGTCAGAAGTTTTTTGTTTTGTTTTATTTTTTTCCTCTCCCTCCCTCCAAAGGGATTACACTAAATTAATTTTTTAGCGTTCCTTTTCAGCTACTCCCCTCCAAGCATCTATTATTGATTAGCACTTGCTTGAGCTGAAAAAAATTTTTTTTTCTCAAATATTCACTTTCAGTTATTACTGCATCATGTTCTACCACCTTCTGTCCTTTTCCCACGGATGTGATTCCCAAAGTGAAATCCTGCTCTTAGGTTTCCTCCTTGAGTTTCTCAAAGTGTATTGTTGCAGTAGTTGTTTTACTTGTACCTATCATAGCAACATAATTTCAGTGAGTAGATCTTATTTTGGAATATGACAGACTAGCTGTGTAAGCCAGGTTATAATTATGAGTCACTGAAGGAAGTTTCTGAGTAGTTTTCACTTTCTCTTGGAAATTTCTCTGTTCAGAGATGGCATCCCCATGAAATGTAATAGAGAGAGCCATAGGCTGATGGACTAGACTCTAAAGTGAGTTATATTTTGTACAGTCAAATTTTGTAAAATATAGAGACCTTCAAGTAATAAATGTTTCTATAGTGTAAGGCTCTGAATTCAGCAGGATACAGATCACAGAGGAATTCTTTCATCCTGATTTTTTCCCTAGAAATCAATAAGTAAGACATGACCCTTCTCACAGTGACATCACAGTCTATTTGAAATAGATTTAAGATTTTATTATTCATAGATTCTAAGAATGAATATTCCTATGTGATTCCAGAGCACATGTTTAATATTGTAGGGGAGGCTAGACAAATTGAACAGAGATGGGTTTATTGGACTAGGTGTCCTGAGCATTATTTTTAACACTAATAAAACTGAAATTTTGGAAAATCACTCAGAAAATAAAATTTGTTTTACTTAACTTAGGTAAGCTATAAATTTTCCTTTTGAGTAATTGAAAAAAGATAGAATATAATACTCCCTATGGTAGATAGGATTTTGGTTTCTCTGGTCTTCTTCCCTGCCCTCACCCCTACCCTTTACATTATTCTGGTATTATCCTCTATGGTAAAAGGACTTTTGAGACGAAAGTGTTATGCATCTTAATGAAGGGAGATTGTTCTAGATTATCCATCGATGTAATTGTTAATGCAAGTGGGTGTTCCCAAAGCACAGTGAGGCCAAACAAATAAGAACATTGGAGTTTGCAGCAAAGAAATGTTTATTGCAGGGCTGTACAGAGACAGGTGGCTCATGCTCTTTAAAAAATTCCTAGCTCCCTGAATGATTTTTTGGCAAAGCATTTTTAAAAGCCAGGTAAAAGAGGTTGGGGTCGCAGCGTATGCGATCAGCTCACGCAAAATCCTCTGACTAGCTCCTAACCCAGGAAAAGAACCCGCTTCTCTTGAGTCTCCTGGATTGGCAGGCAGATACTTTACCACTGTGCCACCTGGGAAGCCCCATGAATTTATTAACCACCCATAAAAAGTTATAGATATTGTTAGAATTTGCTGAGATTTTCACTATTAGTCACTGGGGTTAACATTATCAGTCCCTAGGCTGCAGAAGGCCTGGGGCTATGTGCTCATGACCATCAAGTAGTGAACATCTTTCATTTTATGGCGGAGGGGTTCCACATCTGTAAATATGTAAAATATCAGGAAACATGCATCAAATACTGTTATCTAGGTTCTTCAGAGAAGAGCTGAAGCAGAGGATATGGGGAAACGGCCTATGCCTAGAAGGTCCCATAAGGTCGGGCTCAGTTTCCTAGTCACATGGACCTGTACAAAAGTAAGAGGGAGGCAGGAGCATCAGAATGAGAATGAGTGTATTGGAGAAATGTGGCAGGAAGAAGAGTCAACCTGCTGTTACTGGCTTTGGAGATCAAGGAAGAGGGCCCTGAGCCAAGGAATGTGGGAGGCCTCTAAGACTGGGAGAGGCCCTCAGCTGACAGCCAGCAAGAAACTGGGACCTACAACTGCTATACAACTATACAGAACTGAAGTCCACCAACAACCTAAGTGAAGAAGAATGTAGATTCCCCCCTAGAGCCTTCAGAAAGGAACACAGCCCTGCAAACACCTTGATTTCTGCTGAAGAGACACCCTGCTGAGCCCATTAGACTTCTGACCTACGGCAACTATGAGATAACTATGGGTGTTGTTTTAAGCTGCTAAATTTGTGGTTACTTCTTAAGATAACCATAAAAAACAAATACAGCTCCCTCCTGTTTCAGTCAGCCCCATCACTGCTTCTATATTTGAACAGTGTGTGTGTTAGAATTTCAATGCACTCAAGTGTTGTGGTCCTACTTCTTCATTATACACCTAGGACTGGAAACATAATTTCTCTAACTTCCTTTAGAGTTTTTAATACAACTTGCAACTTATTCTCCAACTTCAAATTTTTATGAGACTAATTTAGAGATGGAAAAGAGCAATAATATTATCTGCTTCTTTGTGGCCTGACATCACAGTTCATGATTTTTCAAAAATTAAGCAGATGCATCAAAACCGCCAACATTCTATTTTGTATTAGAAGACGTTAGCAAGGTATGGATAAAAATAATAATCTTTTGTCCTTTTATCGAGACTTGTTTCTCACACGTTTAGTAAATCTTTCTTTTGGAGATTCAGATGTAATGTCATGAAATTATTACATGTGTAACATGCTCAGTTGCTCAGTCATGTGCAGTTCTTTATGACCCAATGGACTCTAGGCCCCCCAGGCTTGAATTTTCCAGGAAGGAATACTGGAGTGGGTTGCTGGTTCTTCATCCAGAGGATCTTCCCAACCCAGGGATAGAACCTGCTTCTCTTGAGTCTCCTGGATTCGCAGGCAGATACTTTACCATTGTGCCACCTGGGAAGCCCCATGAATTTATTAACCACCCCCAAAAAGTTATAGATATTATTAGAATTTGCTGAGATTTTCACTGTTAGCCAACCACTCTGGAAGAAAATTATCATAAGGATATTGCTATTGTTAATGCAAAGTGTTGTGTCTATCTTTGCCACAGATTTGTGTGTGTCTTACATAAATTTCCCACCGGAAGTCTGTAGACTTAAAAAGAAAGTAAGAAAACCATATATGTGATTAAGCTGTACTTTGTTTAGCTCTAGTGCTATAAGCCAGAAATCTCATGGTATCTTTTTTTACATTTTCTCAGCCTGTTTCCTGAGAATTTCTTGCTACCCTTGAGGAGTGAAATGTATCTTTCTCATCAATTGAGAGATTCTGGGGTCTCTCTCTTAAGGTTTTGTTTTGCATGGTTTGATGACCCTGCCCACACTGATAACTCACGACGTGCTCCAAATTTTATACCTTAGTCTGATTAAGCTATAATCCTAAATCACACTGTTACTTAAAACAGTGTTATAACAGTACCGATTCCAGTAAAACACTGACACAATTAAGATGAAAGAACTGGTTAAGTAGAAAATGAGGGGCACGCACAGTTTTCTTCTTCTGCTCTGTAAACAGCAGGTTGACTCAGACATCTTCCTCATTTAGTAAACTACCTAAAAACAATAGGTTATAATGAGGTAGGTTGCCAGCTTCACATTCCAGCATAGCTTAGGGGTGTGTGTTCTTTCCGTAAAGGAGTGTATTTTTAAAGAAAAAAAAAAAAAAGTAAGTGGTTCAAGTTAAAATCTCAGTGACAATCCAGTGCTAACTAGCACATGTCTGCATGTCACCAGAGGTGGCTGTGCCTGACATTTCCTGGAGGACAGCCTATAGTTAAGTGGTATTGAAAGGCACCACAGGCATTATAGCAAATGTATAGGGGACAATGAACAACAATGGGGCAAAATCAAGCTATTTGAGTTAATGGCTGATGCTGTGTTCAGAGTATTATACTGGTGCCATTCACATCACTATGGCTAAGGTGGTGTCAGTGTTTTCATAATAGAGCTACTATTTTAGAGGCTTAAAACCTGGCAATAAAAACTGGCTTCTGGCAAAAACTTGACACACAAGACAAGACCTCACTCAGTAAGAAAGTGATTTTTGAGAAATCATATTTTGTTGAGGAGAGAGGGTATGGAATATGATTTGTTGTTTCAGATGTTCATTTGAGTTTCTGAAACTCAAAATACAGCTCAGATATAGAAAAATGGCATTTTGTAAGTTATTCGACTACAAGGAGGAATCAAATTTGTGAAAGGATGGTCAAACAATACTTATTGTTACAGGCTTCGCTGAGAACATTTTTATCTTTCAAAATGTTCTTTCTAGACTTTTCAAAGTGGGAGTATGTGTAACGACTCAGAGTCTTTTATTTTGATATATAGAAAGGCATGGTTGCGTGAAGATCAAGGAGTTAAAGGAGCTTTACTTTCAGAAGATAATATATTATGAGATGTAGCTTCTTGTTATTTGAAGTTGAACTTCTTAATAACACCTAATTCATTAATCCTATTATTAAATGTCATAGACTCATTGTATCTAAACATTAGAAAAAAATCCAAGTTCCACAGAGAGCTGTAAGATATATCTGTTATCATTACTATTATCACCCAGTGTTCAGTCCATCTTTGGTCTGTGCCCAGTAGCGCACTGGCAATTTGGATATACTCACATAACATCCAATATTGGACCTCATGAATTTTGGATTCATAGGTTGTCATAGAGAGATATACTCAAAGAAAAAATAAGATAAAAAGGAACACAGTTTACAATATACATGCTGTTGCAACTAAAATATTAATGATAGTTTTCAGTAGAAATTTAAAAATCTTTATTTTAAATGTTTGCAGTAGGCATGGAGCTGACTGGCTTATAAGAACCAAGTTGCAAAGCAGGAGAAAAGAGAAAGCTGAAAGATTTGAAAGAAGAATAATGCTAAGAGGGTAGAGGGGAAAACATCAGCAGAGCAACAATTCTTTACTACAGAAGATATAAATGGTTATTTTAATATTATTGGTATCTATTAATATATCATTAACAATATTAATATATTTAGTAACTATTTTTGCTGATGACCACTTTGTATTAGGCATTAAACTGCTTCACAGGCTTGACAACAGTTTTCTTACAGACAACATTATTGTATATTTCTCCTTAGACAATGTCAAGCTTAAGAGTACAGAATAGCAGTAGATATATTAAGTTAAAGGTAGATGCTATCAAGTTAAAGGTAGATGTTCATGCTTTTGAACTACCTGTGAATTTTTCAAAGGGAACGAAAAAGCTGGAGTGGCCTTCAGAAAACCAAGCAGTTGACTCACAGATGTTTTCTTACAGTCCTCATAAAGAAGATAATCTCTGTTTTATGACAGAGTGTCATTGTTGATACCTTGGCTCAGCTCANAACTGGAGTGGCCTTCAGAAAACCAAGCAGTTGACTCACGGATGTTTTCTTACAGTCCTCATAAAGAAGATAATCTTTGTTTTATGACAGAGTGTCATTGTTGATACCTTGGCTCAGCTCATTTAAATAATGAACATTTATTTTTCAGCTTATGTTAATATGAAATGGAACAAAAAATAATAAAATCTCTCAAAGGCAGGATTGAAGAATTGAGACTGAACTGAAAAAAAAAAAAATTAATCTGACCCCCTTTCATATTTATCCAGAGTTGTAACAAAGACCTGACTAAATTAGAGAAAAACCCGTTTGTAAATTATTTTCATGAAAGAGACAGAATCATCTCTGAGGTTATAGAATATTTCTCTTCATTAATGAGAGCCATATCTTGCCTTACTTTCAACTTTTCTACTTGTGTAAGTCTTTCAATGTGACTCTTTGTTTAACACTGAATCTCATATCAGAGACTTGACAAGTTGAGAGGTGAGTTATCTGGAGCAAAAAAATTAAGCTTGTCAGAAGCAGTCCTCCCACACAGAATTAAGATAAGATCTCAAATTCTTAAGTTCTCAAGATAATAGTTCTAAGGAGATATTTTTATCCACACCACCAATACTGAGTAGACTGTAGGAAAAATAATTTTTCCTTCCCATGTTTGAGAGTCACTGTTTTTACAGAGATTCTGATATTTTTTTGTTGTTGAATTTGTCCTAAAGAGAGATATATGCTGCTGAGATTCATGGTTGCCAGAAAATAGGAGGCTAGGAAAACACACTTTTTTTTCTTTTTAACCATCTTCTACTAGTGCCTAAGAAGTAAAATAATGTATACGTTATAAAAGAAATTGAGAGAAGAATTGAGATTTGTTTAAAATGCATTGAGTTGCATTTGGAAAGATGTAATTGCAAAGGTAAAAAACAAACAACAACAAAAAAACCAATAAGTTCTTCAAATGCCAGAAATGAGTAGTAAACCAGAGTCTTAGTTGAAAAGAGAATCAGTCATTGATTTACAAACTGAGCTCTTCATATCCACTTGGAAACCTGAGCAGAGAAAATAGACAGTGTGCATAGCAGAATGCTGGAATGAGGCTTCCTGCAAACGGCTGATGCCCTATAGAAGTTGCCCTTTCTGTGAAACAAGAACTGAAAATGTTGAAGCACTAGCAGTGAAACTGGCTACAAAAGTAAGTCACGCAGCCTGAGTCACTGGACATTCTGAAATGGCCTATCAAGTTTCAGTAAGCTGCAAGCTTGTTAGTGTGAACATTACAAATGAAAGCTGACCATGCGGTAGTAAAACCTAGATATCCCAACCATGGTAAAAATGAAACTACTCCAATAAAAAAGCCTCTACAGTTCATGACAGAGAAGGGAAAATGTTAGGTTAGATGGAAACTCAGTAACCCTAGTGTAGATTAAAAAGTATTTGAAAGACTCTCAGGTGTGCAATTAATCTGTATCATATATATTTCTTTTCTATTCCCAGAATTCAATTTTAAAGACCAAGAGTATAAATAGGAAAAATGCCAGCATCAACTATCAGTTCAGTTCAGTCACTCAGTTGTGTCCTACTCTTTGCGACCCCATGAATTGCAGCATGCCAGGCTTCCCTGTCCATCACCAACTCCCGGAGTTCACTCAGACTCATGTCCTTCGAGTCCGTGATGCCATCCAGCCATTTCATCCTCTGTCGTCCCCTTCTCCTCCTGCCCTCAATCCCTTCCACCATCAGAGTCTTTTCCAATGAGTCAACTCTTTGTATGAGGTGGCCAAAGTACTGGAGTTTCAGCTTTAACATCAGTCCTTCCAAAGAACATCCAGGATGATCTCCTTCAGAATGGGCTGGTTGGATCTCCTTGCATTCCAAGGGACTCTCAAGAGTCTTCTCCAGCACCACAGTTCAAAAGCATCAATTCGCTGGTGCTCAGCCTTCTTCACAGTCCAACTCTCACATCCATACATGACTACTGGAAAAGCCATAGCCTTGACTAGATGGACCTTTGTTGGCAAAGTGATGTCTCTGCTTTTGAATATACTANCCTTCAGAATGGGCTGGTTGGATCTCCTTGCATTCCAAGGGACTCTCAAGAGTCTTCTCCAGCACCACAGTTCAAAAGCATCAATTCGCTGGTGCTCAGCCTTCTTCACAGTCCAACTCTCACATCCATACATGACTACTGGAAAAGCCATAGCCTTGACTAGATGGACCTTTGTTGGCAAAGTAATGTCTCTGCTTTTGAATATACTATCTAAGTTGATCATACCTTTCCTTCCAAGGAGTAAGCGTCTTTTAATTTCATGGCTGCAATCACCATCTGCAGTGATTTTGGAGACCAACAAAATAAAGTCTGGCACTGTTTCCACTGCTTCCCTGTCTATTTCCCATGAAGTGATAGAATCATGGGGCCATGATCTTCATTTTCTGAATGTTGAGCTTTAAGCAAACTTTTTCACTCTCCTCTTACATCAACTATAGATATGAGGAAAAGTTATCATATATGTGCTATAGATAATGATGAATAACTGCCATATATAGTAAAGACAGTATAAGATTAAGTGAAGTACTAATTTCTTTATAAGTCATAAACTACCAAATATCACAGACACAGAAACAGATAACCTGAATAGTTCTACAACCATAAATGTATTGGAATTTTAGCTAAAAATTTTAATCCTGTATACAGACAAATAGACAAACAAATTTAAAAAAAGAATTACAGGTCCAAATGGATTCACTGGTGGATTCTCCCAAACATTTAAAAAGGAAATAAACATATTCTACCAAAACTTCCAAAAAATTTAAATATAGCTTATATTCCCNTTTATGTATGAACACAAATTCTGATTTTGTAGGAGTTAAGAACACAGGCTTCAGAGTTAGACCTGGCTTCAAACTTGCCTTTGCCCTTGTATTGCCTTTACGATCCAGAACAATTAGATGTGATCATATGCTGTGCTCACTTTAGTTCCTAAAAATAACTCTGTAAGTAAACAAAACCAAAATGCCTCGTTTTCATCATCCTGTAGACTCATAAAAGCAAAGTAGATAGATCCTTTGGTGTTTCCTTCTTTTATTTAAGTTTAAAGGGTGTGTATAACCACATATATACAAACTGAAAAGGAGATGGCTGGAAGAGGGTGTTCCAGATTAGGAGAGCTACTCTAATTAATTCTTCAGGGAAAACATTACCACTTTTGTTTTACATAATTTTATTCTGATTAAATTTAGCAGCTCTTCTCTTGTCTTTCACTAGCTTATCTAATAGCAGTTTGTGGTCATTTTCTTTGCCTTTTGAGGTCTCTGGATGATATCTTCTTTCATTACAAAGCTTTCTTACAAAAATAGCATCAAAATATATATTCATATTTAATGTTAAAGGAACCAAAACCGGAATAGTTTTACTCACCTGACAGCTATCTTGTGATTAAACATTTATTTTCCTAGAATATGCCAGAATAGATAGTGTTATTGCATTTTATTTTTTGTCATATAATCTTTTTATCTTTTGAGAAATAAACTGCCAACTTCTGTTATCCTATGTAATACCCATTTCTACTAAGCATGGAAAGCTCTAAAAAATATTTAACAATGCAATAAATATTATTAACTGAAAAAGGAATGCTTCATTCAGCAAATTTAGTTTGAGAGACTTTATTATATTTGTCATTTGGAATGCTTCTGCCTTCTAATAACAAAAACCCTGACTCAAGATGACAAACAATAAGGAAAATATATTATCACTGTAATAGAAAGTCTTGATTCATGATGGGTGTCTGGCTTGGTTGATTTATTGGCACAGCAATATGATCAACTATATCAGTTGTTTTCATTTCTGGTCTCTGCCATCACAAACATTTACTTCTTTCAGGATGGGTGCAAAATTTCCAGCCATCAAATCCAGAAAGAATAACACAAGGAAACAAAGAGATCATTCATTCCTTTATCCTCTCCTAAGAAATAGGAAAATTCTCAGAACTCACTGACCAAAATAGCCTTTCTCCCATGCCTCATTGGTGAGATTTTTTACTTCATAACCATTTCTGGGCCAATCAAGTTCACTCCTTGGGCTGCAACAGGCCAAGTTTCTAAGGCCAAGCATATAGTCATGCAGTCTACACAGTAGCGCAAAAACTTGGGCTAGGAAGAGTTCCATTCTTAGTTTATTATACTGCTAGTATTATCATGGAAGTCTTAATAAGTTTTAAATGAGGGACCTGTGTTTTCATTTACACTGAGCCTCTCAATATTATGTGACTGATTCTCCGTATTCCACTGAGGTAGTCAGCTGTATGAGGCAGGGATGGTAGTACTTGTAAGTCTCCAAGAAAAGAGATTGCCTGGGTGGGATGGTGGGTAGACCTCCAGTAGGTTTTACTTCATTCATTACTTGACTTTTGAAAGGTTTTCCTCCATTCTAAATCATCAGAAGAAAAAACAGTGAAATGACCAGTGCTTCACATGCTGCTGCTGCTGCTGCTAAGTCACTTCAGTCGTGTCCGACTCTGTGTGACCCCATAGACGGCAGTTCATCAGGATCCCCCGTCCCTGGGATTCTCCAGGCAAGAACACTGGAGTGGGTTCCTATTTCCTTCTCCAATGCATGAAAGTGAGTGAAAATTGAAAGTAAACTCGCCCAGTCGTATCCAGCTCTTAGTGACCCCATGGACTGCAGCTTACCAGGCAGTTTAAGAAGCCACTTGAGTACAAACTAGAAATCAATGGTATAGTGGGGGATTTAAAGGGAAGTGATTAAAAGCAAAGGCGTTTCTTCTTATATTGTTCTTGATATCAACCCAAAATCCTAGCTGACCTGATAAAACTCATTCTTCTCCACTGATACCTATTTATATTTCCCAAACTTAACACATTGCCATTTTGCCTCATATACAGACAAACACACATTCATGCACACACACATTATATTTTTTCAATGCCTCTTATTAACAAGAAAAGCAGAAAATCCTTAACCACAAGGGCCACCATGATTCTTCCCTCTGCCTCTCCTACATCATGTAGCACTTCTTGCTGCTTCAATCTCTCATCTCTGGCCTCCTGGGTTTTGCAATTTTCTTAAAGCTCCATGTTGTCTACAACATAGGAAGCTTTGTCAAGCTATTTTGCCTGCTTCCACTTCCCTCTTGTCCTGTTTATCACAATGAATTTTATTCATACTTAAGATCAAATTTGGGGTCATTTCCTTGGAAAACCTTCCCTGCATCCAATTCTAGATCCAATTGTCTTGTTATGGAGCCTATCAAATTATATTACTTTCTTTCAAAAGTAATATATCAGTTCACATGAATACTTTTATCAGTATCTGCGGTTTGTAGATTAATACCGACAAAGCTTAAGTATAGGAGATCAAGAATAGTAATAAAAATCAGCTTCATGAAGCTTTTTCAAAACTTGGCTCAGATCATCTTAGAACTACTAATGGGTAATATACAAAGAAAAATATTGAGTCATATCCATAATCAGAGATTTTGTTTGTTGAGGATATGAGTTAGACTAACTAAGCTTAATAATTACATTTAACTGGTGTATCTGTTATTCATTCAAACATAAAGCTTTCAAGTCATTTACTTTTTATTTGAACCTATGTAATTGCCTATTTTGATTTAAACAGGAAAAGCAACAAAAATATTTAAATACCCTGATATAGTGACAGATCTATGTTCTTTTGTTTAAATGATTTCTACAGTACCTTGAGGATTATTTTAAAATCTAAACTTTAACCTGTTTACTTTATTAAATTATGTCCAATTATCTTGCTGTTTTTTGAATCTTTTTACATTGCTTAACAAACACTGAAGTATTATACTAGTGAATCTGGTGGGCTTGAGACACTTCCTAATGATGTCTGGAGGACAGGTTTTTATTTTTCT
This sequence comes from Raphicerus campestris, assembly GCA_006410735.1. Lineage (NCBI taxonomy): Eukaryota > Metazoa > Chordata > Mammalia > Artiodactyla > Bovidae > Raphicerus > Raphicerus campestris. The sequence goes on along the minus strand of SJYW01021175.1, from coordinate 247,162 downwards.
CTTGATTGGTTGTTCTTCATTAAAGACATTAAAGAAAACTTTGAATTTATATTTTCATTAGGCCTTTTTCCAAGTTTTATCATATATGGTTGGTGATCTGATTACTAATTAAAGATCTAGAGTTAAAAATAGATCTGTAGATTTAAAAATGCTATGTGTGTGTATATGTGTGTCTGTATATCTGTATCTATCCATATACAGATTGATACATATACACAAGCACACACATTGACAACTAGATTGCTCTTTTAGGATTCAATGATTATACCATATCCATTCATCCATCCATTCACTCATTCACTGTATATTTTTTGAATATCTATTATGAGCACAAGGCACTCATCTAAACACTAGAGTAACAAACCAAATAGACAAAGTTAAACTGTAATTTCACTTATATTCTAGCAATGAAGACAAATAAGGACAAAAAATAGGTAAATAAAATATGTTCATATATTTCACATCAACTAGGAGTGAGCTAGTTGATAATTTCAGGAAAAAAAGAAAAAAAATGCTCAAAATAAACTTAATTTAACCTTGAGGCAGAAACTGTGTCCACCTTTATATAGCTAGAAACTTTAATTGGTTGGTACATATTTTCTATATCTAAAACTTTGGGGCTTGTTCTATTTTTATTTTCTGCTTTGTGATTGCATGAAAGGGCAACATCTGGCTGTTACTCACAGTCAAGGACTCTTCATCCTTCTCAGATGAAGTTTTTGTCCTGCTTGCCTCTGATTGACTATGCCATCTTGTTCAAATTACTTAACTTCTTGGATGCTATTTTAAATATTACTTAAAAGGTTTTTTCTTTTTCCTTTTATTTTAAAGAACAGTCATCCCTGTCCTGTTTTCTTGCCAGAGGGTAAATTTGTAAGAGAAACTATATAGGGTCATATTGAAGGAGAAGATTTGGGAACTGGATTTGTAAATCAGTATCGACGAAAGTTAAGGCAAATTACTTATCATTTATGAATCTCGGCTTTTGATTTGTAAATTATGGAATAATAGAATTCATATAAGAGTCATTGTGAGAATTATAGGAGATAATTTATGGAAAATACCTGGCACATAGAAAGTACTCTCAAAAAAATCTTAGGTATTATTACTATTATTTTAAGGGGAAAAAAAAGAGTGACCATAAAAGGTCTCTGTAAATGAAAGAAACTCTATAAACAGAGGCTATAATTATGTGTTTGGTAAGTAGTCACACAATAATTATTGGGTAGTGGCTTTAAGCATTTTGCTAAAGAATAGTCTTTATTTTATTTTACTTTTTGCTTAATTTATGACATATTTTGAGCAGAGAAATGGACTTTTTTTAGAACAATTATAACTTACCATAATTCATCACTGTTTTTAAAACATTTTTGTCCAGAAATAGTTTTTTCACTTGGGATATTAGACATGTAGTAAGCCAGCATATTTATTATCTCCAGAGGTAAGTATTTCTTATCCTCTTGTGGAGGAATGAATGTTTTCATCTGACACTCTAGTCTTAAAAGAGACAAGTATTCCCTCCTTATGCACTATGTACAAGGTGAATAAAGATAAATGGAGACAGTTTTAGATACTCAGAGGAATAAGTACAGTCAGAATAAAAGGGTCACTTCCATTTCTAAGCTTAAGAAAGCTAGCAAGGCCACAGTGAATAATTATATCCTAAACGAAACGTGCAATTATTAATGGCACTGTCTCACTTTTAGCAATTTAATTGCCTACCAGAAGACTATCCAAAGATACTACATTATATTCTCTAGCTTTTTACTTCTTTGCCTACTGAAGCTTTTATAATGATTTACATTAGTAATAGGCTTTCTCCAGTTCACTTAATTTAATCATCCTCAATTTATTCTTCCTTTGATGGAAAGCAATTAAAGAGAGTGTAGAGTTCCCCCAAATGACAGCCCATGCCTCAGTAGACCCAGGTGTACGGTAGAGTATACTTCTTAGCTGTGCATTTGGTCTAGAAGTTTTGTCCATAAGGTGGGAACCATGGATTACAACCATCCCTTCAGGCAGGAAAATAATCTCATTTTGCAACAATAGGGAAACTAATACAATAATAATAAGAACAAGCATTTCTCAGACATTCACTGTGTGCCAAACACTGTGCTAATCTGTTTGAATTTCCTCACTTAATTCTCATTTCCAAAAAATAAGAAAGGAATATGCATAGTCCTTATACTATAAATGGAAAACAGGCCCAGAGAGGTAAGGTAACTTGCCATGGCCATGTAGTCAGGGCAAATTAGCCCACATCCAAATTCAGGAGCTTGAACTGATCTTAGAAACTGTACTTTGAACCACCACTATCAGTATAAATCAAATGATGTTATTCTCCCATGCACAACTCTCCAGAACTTTCTCTCTAGACTTCACAACTACTAGTATCAATGCCTGACTCTTCCCAGGTTTCCTATATTTTACTCCCTCATTTCATTCAGAGCTATGCTCAATATGTCATCTAAAAAAAAGCACCCCTTGCTACTCTATCTTTTAGCCTGCCTTTTTTTTCATAGTTTTTTTTTTTTCCATGACTCAGCACCACATATTATCTGTTTGTTTATAGATGCTCTTTCACTGCTCCATAAGAATCTTGGATACAGAGAATGGTTGTGTTAAAACACTGGGAACTCAGTAAATATTTGTTAGATGAAGAAATTTATGAATTGATGTTAAATAATAAGTAGATGAGTGTTAATATTGAGCACAGTACCTGGCACAATGAAAGCATTTAATAGAGGTTGGTTCATTCTTTATAAAAAAATATAGTAAAAATAATTGTCAATATCAAGAGATACAATGAAATATATTAAAATGTAAATAAAAATCCACTGTGGAGAACGAAATGGCAACCCACTCCAGTATTCTTGCCTAGAGAATCCCAAGGACAGAGGAGCCTGGTGGGCTGCTGTCCATAGGGTCACACAGAGTCAGATACAACTGAAGCGACTTAGCAGCAGCAGCAGCAGCAAAAATCCATGATCTTGAATTCCTCTGAAGAGACCCAAACAACTGAGGTAAATCCAATGATAGAAATAGTCTTGCTAAAGAAAAGAAACACCTCCTTGTTTTCCTGGAAAAGGAAGAAAAAATATTCCAAGTTGCATCGATTTTTTTCAAATTATCAGTAATTAACATTCACTTGGAGATTCACATCATAAACTCTAGGCACAGAAAGAAACAATACATATAAAATATTTTCCCCTCAAGTGAAAATTTAAAATTTGAAGTATATCAGCCCTAGTTAAAAATACATTACACATCTTATTTTGAAGAATGTATACATCAGGTCATATAATTAGATGAGATAAAGTAATATAAAGAGTCATTTATATGAATTCATTATATATTTTCTTCAACAGAGCTGAATTATTCTCAATATTCCTATAGTCCTGAAGAACTGATTAATCAACTTATAGTAAACACAGAGAAACACAACTAACTTACTCATATACTAAAAATGATGTTCGTATTCTGTGATTTAGGATAAGTACAATGCTTACTTCATGCACTGAGTTTTTAAGGATCTTTTGCTAAAAGCAATGCCGATTGGTTACCCAGAATTACTTTTTATGGCTCTCTTCAATTGAAATGTGGATATTAGGTTATCACAATTCTCTTAAGGATCCATGTAAAACTAGTAGACTGTCTTAATCACAGAAATGTCACTTTCTGTTCCCTTAGTTCAGAAATAAAGAAGCATTATCTAAAGAAAAATGACTAGTATGTCTCTGACAATACTCCAAATTGTGAGAAACTATATAATTAACATGTAGACTCTGGAGATGTATTGGTAAACAATGCCAACATCATCGTTCTGGTTCTGTAGGATATATCATTTGCAGAAGACATGGATGGGTGTGGCTCCCTGGCTGATACACCTACTTCTTCAATAGAGACAGAGAAAGTTTCTAGTTGCCCGATTTCTGCTACATTATTCTCAATTATTTCATAACTGATACTTCTAGAGATGGATTCTGAGAGTAAATCCATGTAATATTTTATTATATTTTTTAAACATCTGAGGCTAAGTTAGAGTCTCCCCTCTGTCTTCCTTGATTGTAATAGCTAAGGGATTTGAAGCTTGTTAGCTGTTAGCAACTACTTTTCCTTCTATAGAGGTAAAGCAATTCATTGTGCAATAAAAAGTCAAGAGACCTACAAAATGAGCGATGGGGGCAATACAGAGTCGTGGATGTCCTGTGTCTGGTTAAACCTGAAGCCCAGATGAGCTCTGTACTTTTAGCAGATTAATTTTATGAGATAGTTTAGTATATTTTAAATCAATATACCTATTTTTGACTAAACTAATTTGAGTTATGTTTTTATCATTTATGATCAAATAAGTTGTTTTTAATATTGTTAGACCTGTTATTTATCTGCTTAGTTCCAAAAGTAAAATTGACAAGTATAAGCACCACCAAGAAAAGGATTTAAATCAAAAGGAATAAAACCAATTTTTCTCAAACATGAAAATCACTTACAGTTTTAATCAATGATAAAAACAATCAAGAAAATGGCATATGTAAACAGGTAAAAGTGTAAGACACTTCAAGTAAGAAAAGATGAAGATAAGATGGGGGATAATTAATAATTTTAATATTTTAAAGAGGAGTATAGGTTTCTGTTAGCACATTTAATACATGGAGAGCAAAAACTTAACCACGCTAAGCAAAAACTTAGAACTAAATCCATTATGCATTAAAGTAAGTAGAGTGTATAGGCTGTGTTGTCATTAAGACGTATATATACTGCTCTTAAGAATATGGGATTTTAAAATTGCAGAGAAACCTCTTCCAAGAAAATTAAAAGGATTCTCTATATCTGAAGTCTAGCTTCCATTCCTTATAGCTTCTTTTATTCTTTCAATTATGAACCTAAACTGATTCACTGTTTGTTTACTATGAAAGGTGGAGTAGGCAAAGCTTCACATAGGAGGCAAAACCTCAAACTGCTTTTATCCTCCAGTAGATTTAGTCAACACTTACTGTGGCCGTACATTCATCTCAGCTCTTATTCATTGCATGGCAATGATCTATGTGTTCTTCTCATTCTCCATCAGACAGAGAAAAACTGGAAGACAATGAGCAAGTTGCATTCATCTTTAAATTCTCAGTAGTGAGCAGACTGTGTGCTACATTGTAGATGCCCAGCAAATTTTGGCCAAATTGAGAAAAATGGTGCCACCACTCCCACAGCATTCTCTATAACTCTCTTCTATAGTCCCTAATATACTATATTATAATTTATTTTCTGTGAATTTAATAAGATAAAACTTACCATTTTATTCATGTTTTTAATGTTTATTGTCTACTACTTAGTAAATATTTAAATATTGTTGTATGTATGAGCGAAATCAATGAATGTGTAGACAAATTACTGAATAATAAATATGGTGAAAGGAAGGAAAATTATTATTGACCTTTGGGGCATGAAAAATGAGAGGCTGGCTGGGGATAGTAGATGATGCATATCTTATTGGAAAATATTCAGTTTGAGATGCAATAAGAAATCCAAATGATCAGAAAATCTAGCCAAGAATCATTTGTCCTCTATCCCCCGTGGTTCAATTGTATTGTGAAACAGTTTTTCTCTGTAACTTTACTTATGTGATTCATCCACCTGGAATAACTCTACTTTCTCATCTCTCCTTTTTTTTACTCAAAGTCCTCTTTGTGCTTCAAGAACATATTCAGATTCCATATCCTTCCAAACATAACCCCAGTACCGCCCAATGACATGCAGTTCTCATTATTTTGGATCACTTTATATTTCAGATAGGCATTTTTGGTATCACTTAGCACTGTCCACCCTGTATTATCATGTTTATTTGTTCAAGTTCTGTCTTCTTCAGTATATTTAGATGTCTTGAAAAGCAGGGATAAGGTTTCAATTTTATTTGCAAGTTCTACACTCTTCACACAAGGAATGTATATCATTTATGTATATTACATACCACACAATAGCACATGTACTCAATCCTGTCTGACTTTTTTGTCTCCCCATGGACTGTAGCCCACCAGGCTTCTCTGTCCATGGACTTTTCCAGGCAAGAACACTGAAGTGGATTGCCTTCCTTCTCCAAGGGATCTTTATGACATAGGGATCGATTCTGCGTCTCCTGTGTCTCCTACTTTAGCAGGTGAATTCTTTACAATTGAGCCACCTGGGAAGCCCATACCGTACAATATACTATCCTAATAGTGGTTTCAGCTAAAGCTGAACCTCCAATACTTTGGCCACCTCATGAGAAGAGTTGACTCATTGGAAAAGTCTCTGATGCTGGGAGGGATTGGGGGCAGGAGGAGAAGGGGACGACAGAGGATGATATGGTTGGATGGCATCACTGACTCAGTGGACATGAGTTTGACTGAACTCTGGGAGTTGGTGATGGACAGGGAGGCCTGGCATGCTACGATTCATGGGGTTGCAAAGAGCTGGATATGATTGAGTGACNATATGGTTGGATGGCATCACTGACTCAGTGGACATGAGTTTGACTGAACTCTGGGAGTTGGTGATGGACAGGGAGGCCTGGCATGCTACGATTCATGGGGTTGCAAAGAGCTGGATATGATTGAGTGACTGAACTGAACTGAATAGTGGTTAGACACAGACAACTAGAGATTATGCAAAAAGTCAACAATGTAGGCACATTAAAAACTATATTTCTATATTATATCCATCAGAATAAATATAATAGATAAATATGTGTAGAAATATTTCAGTTTTAGGAAGTAGTTTGGAAGAATAAAAACTGGTAACACAGATAATATAACTTTTACAATACATCCATTTTTAAGATATACAGAGTCAAGCTTATTTTCTTCTTTTTAGCTCAGGACAGGACTTAATTATGTATATGTACTGCTGACCAGGATCTCAGAGCAATATAAGGCTTGAAAATATTGCACATTTATGGGGTTTGCATAAATTATTTTCTAGTTATTTTTTTGCTCTTTTTGTTCCCAAATGGTTTATCAAGCTTGGGAGAAAATATTATGCATAATTGCTACACCTTAGATTGCAATATACTATACAAAACTAATCATAGATATTTATAGCCTGCATAAACTCTGTTTGCCCATCCATGGCAAGCATTTAATAAAGCTAGTTCATCTGGAAAGGAAGTTAAATTAAATAATCCAAAATGAATGTGATGCATATTCACAAAAATGTGGTGTTTAGATTGAGCTAACAAAAAGGAAGTCAGGCCCCACCAAAGATGGACAAGCTGGAATTCAGTCTTTCTATCTACATTATACATTAAGCCTTCACCCTAACTTTTGTGTCCATTTTTTTAGACATTATACCTAAGTCCATTTTTATTAAATCCTTTAAAATCCAATATATTTCTATTATATACTGGATAAATACTATAAAAAAAAAACCATCCTCTGGCTGTTTTACACAAGTCTAAAAACTATATAAGAATATTCAAATGAAACTTTTAAGNAAACCATAGCCTTGACTAGACAGACCTTTGTTGGCAAAATAATGTCTCTGCCTTTGAATACACTGTCTAGGTTGGTCATAGCTTTCCTTCCAAGGAGTAAGAGTCTTTTAATTTCATGGCTGCAATCACCTTCTGCAGTGATTTTGGAGCCCAAATAAATAAAGTTTGACACTGTTTCCCCATCTATTTCCCATGAAGTGATTGGACCGGATGCTATGATCTTTGTTTTCTGAATCTTGAGCTTTAAGCCAACTTTTTCACTTTCTTCTTTCAGTTTCATCAAGAGGCTTTTTAGTTCCACAAGGGTGGTGTCATCTGCATACCTGAGGTTATTGATATTTCTCCCGGCAATCTTGATTCCAGCTTGTGCTTCTTCCAGCCCATGATGTACTCTGCGTGCTGCTACTGCTGCTAAGTCTCTTCAGTCGTGTCCGACTCTGTGCAACCCCGTAGACGGCAGCCCACCAGGCTCCCCCATCCCTGCGATTCTGCAGGCAAGAACGCTGGAGTGGGTTGCCATTTCCTTCTCCAGTGAGAAATAAGCAGGGTGACAATATACAGCCTTGACGTACTCCTTTTCCTATTTGGAACCAGTCTGTTGTTCCATGTCCGGTTCTAACTGTTGCTTCCTGACCTGCATATAGGTTTCTCAAGAGGCAGGTCAGGTAGTCTGCTATTCCCATCTCTTTCAGAATTTTCCACAGTTTATTGTGATCCACACAGTCATAGGCTTTGGCATAATCAATAAAGCAGAAGTAGATGCTTTTCTGGAATTCTCTTACTTTTTCCATGATCCAGCAGATGTTGACAATTTGATATCTAGTTCTTCTGCCTTTTCTAAAACCAGCTTGAACATCAGGAAGTTCATGTTTCACGTGTTGCTGAAGCCTGGCTTGGAGAATTTTAAGCATTACTTCACTAGCGTGGGAGAAGACTGCAATTGTGCAGTTAGTTTGAGCATTATTTGACATTGCCTTTCTTTGGGATTGGAATGAAAATTGACCTTTTCCAGTCCTGTGCCCACTGCTTAGTTTTCCAAATTTGCTGGCATGTTGAGTGCAGCATGAGATCAATGCAAAGAAATAGAGGAAAACAACAGAATGGGAAAGACTAGACATTTCTTCAAGAAAATGAGAGATACCAAGGGAACATTTCATCCAAAGATGGGCTTGATAAAGGACAGAAATGGTATGGACCTAACAGAAGCAGAAGATATTAAGAAGAGGTGATAAGGATANAAAGACTAGACATTTCTTCAAGAAAATGAGAGATACCAAGGGAACATTTCATCCAAAGATGGGCTTGATAAAGGACAGAAATGGTATGGACCTAACAGAAGCAGAAGATATTAAGAAGAGGTGGTAAGAATACACAGAAGAACTATACCAAGAAGATCTTCATGACCCAGATGATCACTACGGTGTGATCACTCATCTAGAGCCAGACATCCTGGAATGTGAAGTCAAGTGGGCCAAATACCATACCTCCATATTTTTTCCCATTTTGAATCTTCTAGACTCTGTAGTGCCTTCAGGCTTATGCTTCTCACTTCTTGAACCCTTATGCTATACTAGACCCTTGATTAGTCAGTTTAGATTTATTTTTTCCTCATTGAATTCTTGAAACAAAATTTGGATTATAAAATTGCATTAAGAAACTCACCCATATTCAGGAATCTATTTAGAATTGGAATAAAGATTATAATTGTAGATTAAAGAAATAATTTTTGATTTGTCTCAATGCTGTTCTCTTTCAGGGTATATCACTACTGGTTAACTACATCATTTTCTATATCTTCTAAAGAATACTCTAGGAAATTCATCGTGAATTTAAACATTTCTATGTAGTAATTTATATAATTATGTTACAGGCTTTAAAACTGCAAAAGCTATACAGATGTTCTTGCTTTTTTGTTGTTGGTGGTTTGTTGGTGGTGGTGGTGGTGATTGTTTATTTTAATCATCAGCACTAATTAGCATTCATTTGTGTGTATTTTTAAAGTCTTGTTTAATTTATTTGGCTAGAAACTCCTGTTCAGATAGAATGTTAAATAGAAGCAATGAAGTCTATATCTTTACCTTATTTCTTAGCTGACAGAAAACAGCAACAACAACAACAGCTTTCAGTGTTTCAACATTAAGTATTATGTCAGCTGTAGGTTTTCTGTAGATGACCTTTCTCAGGTTGAAAAAAATACCCTTCTACTCCTTCTTTGTTGAAAATTTTTATCAAGAATGGACAGTGGATTTCTTCAAATGCTNTATATCTTTATCTTATTTCTTAGCTGACAGAAAACAGCAACAACAACAAAAACAGCTTTCAGTGTTTCAACATTAAGTATTATGTCAGCTGTAGGTTTTCTGTAGATGACGTTTCTCAGGTTGAAAAAAATACCCTTCTACTCCTTCTTTGTTGAAAATTTTTTATCAAGAATGGACAATGGATTTCTTCAAATGCTTTTTCTATATTTATTACAATGATCAATTTTTTTCTTTTTTCAATTTGATAATATGATGATTTATGTTACTTTTTGAATGCTTAAACCAGCCTTGCATTCCTACACTAGTTTGTATTCTTGTTTATATATTGCTAGATTTGCTTAAATTATGTTAATTTTTTGCACTTATGTGTAAGAGGAATATTAGTTCATAGTTTATTTTCTTTCTATAGCATTTATTAGACTTTGTAGTGAAATAATGCTAGTCTTAGAATGAGTTGGGAAGTATTCCTTTCCTTACAATATTCAAGAAGAATTTGTATAGAAGTGGATTTATTTGCCCTTAAATGGCTCATGGTAATTACCTGTGAAGACATTGAAACATTGTTGACTTTGTGGAAAAATTATTAATTATGACTTTATTTAATAGATGTAGGATTATTCACATTATGTATCTCTTCTTGAATGAACTTCAATAGTTTGTATATTTTAAAGGCTTTTTCCTTTCCACCTAGGCATAAACTTTATGGCATAATATCTTTGTAATACTCTTCATTATGTTTTTAATTTTGAAAAATCTGCATTAATGCCACTCTTTCATTCCTGAGATTGATAGTTTGTGTCATCTCATCCTATTTTCCTAACTGGTCTGGGGAAAGACTGGATAATTTTATTATTATTCTCAAATAACCAGCTTTATGCTTTCTTTGATTTTTACTTATAGTTTTTTGCATTTTATATAATCAGTGTCTACTCTTATTTTTAATTGCTTCCTTCCTTGTGTCTAATTTGGTTTCGTTTTCTTTTATTTTCTGGTTTCTTATGGTGGATGCTGAGGTCATTGGTATAACACTTCCTTCTTTTCTAACATAGGTGTCTCCCACTATAAATTTCCCACTAAATTTTGCTTTGTCAACATCTGACATGTTTAAGTTATATTTTCATTTTCATTTAATTTAAAGTACTGCTTTTCCTTTTGAGTTGATTTTTTTTTAATTTAACACTTTTTCTATTTTACAGTACTGTATTGGTTTTGCCATACATTGACATGAATCAGCCACAGGTGTACATGATCTCCCCATGCTGAAGCCCCCTCCCACCTCCCTTGCCACCCCATCTCCCCAGCACATCCCGTACACTAGCCCCAAGCATCCTGTATCCTGTATTGAACATAGATTGGTGCTTCATTTCTTATATGATAGTATACATGTTTCTGTGCCATTCTCCCAGATCATCCCACCCTCTCCCTCTCCCTCAGAAGCCAAAAGTCCATTCTATACTTTTGTGTCTCCTATATTGTCTCACTTACAGGGTCATCATTACTATCTTCCTAAATTCCATATATATGTGTCAGTATACTGTATTGGTGTTTTTCTTTCTGGCTTACTTCAGTCTGTATAATCGGCTCCAGTTTCATCCATCTCATTAGAACTGCGTCAAACTTATTCTTTTTAAGGGCTGAGTAATACTCCATTGTGTATATGTACCACAGCTTTCTTATCCATTCATCTGTTGATGGACATCTGGGTTGTTTCCATGTCCTGGTGATTATAAACACATGAAAAGATGCTCAACATCACTCATTATCAGA